>OX638062.1:3407145-3628799 GCA_951804385.1 Trifolium dubium | reverse complement strand
TTTCCTCCCCCCAAATCTCTTTTATGATCTACTTTAGCTACTAGTATCATACTATCATATGCATGATATACTCATATTATCTAATTTTATTTTCCAAAATATTTTTTAGCTATTTTACAAAATATAAATTACTATTTTTTTTTTGTTTCATCTACATAAAATATTGAGAAAATAATGTAATACAAGTTCAATTCTAACTATTCAACATACAATATCAAATGTTTTTGCATCTTTTCACGTACCATTCTAAAATGTAAAATAAAATTAACATAATAACTAAATTATCATCAGAAATTGATCCAAATGATAAGGTGAAGAAATCATACTTTCTAAAGGGACTTTCGTGACACTGACCAAACTATTTTTTTTTTTAAAAAAAAAGAGTTACTAGATTTTTTTCAAAAATATTTACTCTTTCTAAAATTTATCGTTTAATATTGACAAGTGGGGATATTTTTTGAGAATTATATTCTTGATGTGAAGCATCCACCAGAGTTATTCATTATTAATCTCTATTAGAAATTTGATTGATCATCTACAAATAAATTATCTTCTTCCAACATATTTTTTCTTTTAAAATTGATAACTCTCGCTTTAAACAAACTATAACTTAGCGGTTATATTTAGACTAGCTAACTAGCTAATGTAATATATTGATCGTATAAGTATTGTATGCATGACCTTTTGATCTAGACCAGAGTTTCTACCACTAAACACAATGATTATTTACTTTTTTGAATGGAAGGCAGTTCAAAGAATAAAATAACTGATCTACAAATTTAAAATTATTCCGTATTGAAGGCGAACTTTTGATCCTTGGTTAGAGTATTGTATAATTTAAACCATAGAAAGAAGTAACCTTATAAAAAAATCTCAATAATTACGACTTATTAAAAAATTACAACTAAGTGATATTTGTAATTTTTAAGATATTATAAATACTGAGAGTTTTTTCTTCACTAGATTGTTTACTTTTGTTTCTCTCTATTTATCCTTCATATTTTACTTTTCTTTTTTACTTTGTTCACTGTGATTGGTCTGACAGTACCCAACTCAATTATTTGATCTTTAATTAATTTTTGGTCCAGAAAATGGTCCCTCATAAGAGATTTGGCTCTTCATTCTCCTGTCCACTAGTTTTATTAATTAATTAATTAAATTTATTTATTTATTTATAAATAAATCTCTTTATTCATTTTGCAATTGTTAGTATTTCAGATTCGGAAAGAGCAAGAAGTTAAACAGAGTACTTATAATTAAATATTGGAAGCATCTAAGACACTCATCCAACAAAAAATTATTCAATGATTTAAAGTAAGTTTAATTTTTATATTAAATAAATGTCAATAATGTATTTACTTTTTATATATATTTCACTTATTATGTGTGCTCTATTTTGATCTTCATCCTAATAAGATTCTTAGGTGAAATAGACTATAGGGATGATAAAAATAAATAAAATTTGACAAAAATCTATTATAAGCACTAAAGCACAGTTCGTCTATATGATATACTTTTGTGACGAGAAATCTCTTTTAAAATTAAATTATTATGCACAAAAATATAGATATACATATTATTAACATACAAAAAATAGTGATATTTATCTTACCATAATTATTTACTAATATATTTTAAAATCTATTATTATGATTTGGAACTGTAATATAATACAGTTAAACACATGTATAAAATAATTTATTTTATTAACGCATAGACAAAAAATTTTGGTACAAATGCATAGATAATTTTATAATACTCTAAAGTCTAAACACATGCATGCATATTATCGTGTATATATGTATGTAAGAAATGAATTAAGTTAAATTGACATCCTAACTACTAGAGAAATAATAAAAATCACATAGAAAATAATAAAGAAATATAAAAACCATCTTTAAATTCTTAATAAATTATTTAAAGATGAAAGCTATGAAATGAAATTTAATTCATTGTACTAGAGAACTTCGATTTTTCATTGTTGATAAATCATAGAGGCTGCAATTTGTTGTTTGATGTCAAATCTCTTTCACAGGATCTTCCATTAGATTCACACTTTTCTTCAAGTCACTATCCAACCTATCTTGTGTGCCACTTGAAGACAAGTTATCTCTCCTTCATACAAAAGTCAAAATACAAAATGAATTTAGTGATGAAGATAATAAACAGAAATAAGTCACAATCCAAACGCATGTCACATTAATATCATAAAGCATCTTGATTGAGATGATGGGTGATTATCATGTACACCAACCTTTAAAAACTGTACGGATAGATGTGGCCCTTCAATTAGCAAAATTCTTATCGTCACTTATTGTACGCATTCATCTAATCACTTGACTATTTGATCGAGATAGTAGGGTTTATATTTTAATATGAACTCGTTCTTGTTGATTTAAGGGTTGGAGTATATTTTGTATTCTTGTTAATTATATTTTTTGCTAATATAAAAAAAAAAATTATTGTATGTGTTAGTTAGTATATGTCGATCTATATTTTTTTGGTATAATAAATTTTACAAAAGAATGTTAATGAATATATATAATTATCTTTATGAAGATGATCATCTCGAATACGAATACAAAAAATAAATAAAAAGGGAAAAAGTTAAAGTAGTTACAAATTATTGCTAATTTGATTGTGATTGAAGTTGAACTATGATAATAATAAAGAATTCCTTAAAATTCTTTTTGAAACAATTATATCGGATGATTTTGATTGATCACCATCCTTTGGTATCATTGTATGGCTATTGTCAATAGTATGTTTATATGTGAAAGAAAACTTTATATCCTTAATGAATGAAGGTCAATTTTTTTTAGACCACACTGAAGGTCAAAGCTAAGCTCAAAGATAAAAATTATGTAAATTTGTTCCATAACATAAATCTATACTATTATTAATTGGCACCGATTTTATAAAAGAAAAAACTTTTCATGATAAGTGTACAAGTGGCATTTTAAAATGGTTTCTAACATTCATATGTAGAGGACATGTGGCATCTTTACAATAGTCTTATTCTCACAATGATTTCACATTTATTACTGTTACATTATATATAGCATTTTTTCATACCCACATTTATTAGCATTATTATTATCATGAATATTATTATTCAATCTACATTCATTCTATATAAGAAAAATAAGTATCGTTTTTTTCTTTGAAAATATTCAATATTCTATTTCAATTTTTCGATGCCACATCTTTTTTGTTATTATAATCATTTATAGCATCAAAGCCATCATTTTTTTTATTCTATATATAAGACAAACACAATTTTATTATTATTAATATTATCATTATACATTTAAAAATAATTCAATATTTTTCTATTCTTAATTTATAATTTCATTGATTTGAATTCATTTTTTAAACATTTTGTTAAATAAAAAAACCTAATGCAAAAATTATTTAATTTTTTAATAAAAAGACTAATGTAATATTGTTTTAGCAAACATGTATTTTCTATTATAGTGCAATTTATTCGGATTTGAAAATTTAAATATGAATTTAAAATGATGTACATAAAAATAATTATGAAATAAGGTGGTTCTAATCCATCATCATTAACAAATTAAAGATTCAAATAATGAATTCAAATAAATTAAAAAACAATATTTTTACTGTTAAGAATAAGAATGTCAATAAAATATTGTTACATGAATGCTATTTATTGTAAATATTTTTTCATCATAATGAATTTGATTGTGTACATTTTACCATAAATAGTACTTTCACATTCAACATGCTTCATACTATTTTGATATTCACTCATAAAATTCAAAATTCAGCCAAAAACCTTTATTTTGTGTCCATATATTTTATATTTTAATGATTCTCTTCTACTCCTTTTTTCTCTTCTCAGGAATGTGATCGTAAGAAAAGTTAAAGATAGAACATTAACAAATACTTTTGCAGTCTTAAAACCATTTTAAGATGTGTACATAGTAGAAAATAACAATTGGTTAAAGCCATTAAGTATGTCCTTTAACTTAAAGGACATACTTTTATGTAGATGTTAGACGAAAAAATCATTAAAAAAAGATATCTCTCAAGTCTCTGTTTTTCGTCAAATTTTAAAATTTGTCTCAGTTTTATATTGTTTATTGAACTCTAAGCTAGGTAAAATTTGTATGCATAATTTTAAATCTTTTTACTCAAAAAGAATTTAAAACCCTTTTATGTACGTATTTTGTAAGTTTTTCCATGTTATCTCATTCAGTTGACACTAATGGATTCGTAAAAAAACAATCGACTCTAATGGTGAATAATATTTGTATCATAAATAGGTTATTATTATTAATACAAAACATTTGTTGGAAGAGGTTGATCCTTTAAATGGATCTCAATTATTTTGAAGAAATTAGTCTCTGCATTTGTACACGGAAGATACCTTTAATTTACAAAAAAATGAATCCAATAGCTTCTTGACGCAATAATAGTATAATATTAATCAACTTAGGAAGTTGTAGTTACTAATGCACCCCGTTTGCTTAAAAAAAAAAAAAGCTTCATAACACGAAAAAAAACAGAAACATATCAACTTTATTTAACGAAAAATATTGCTTTTATTTAAGTTTATAATCTTAACGAAGTAAATTACTTTAGTGCATGAAAAACTAAAATAATGATTATTTTCTTATTGCATTTAAAGAAATCAATCGGTTTTGGTTTTTAGAATGTACTATATCACTATAAAAAATTTCAAATATATTTGGCAGTTGATAAAATTAATTTTATTATTATTTTCATCAATTATTTTTAAAATTAATAGATTGCTCATATTCTATTTTTGTTACTGTATTATGAGCATTTAATTGAGTCAAATCAAATTCTTATTATTTTCGTCAAAAAATTGATTCAAATGAAATCGATTCTTATTTAGAAAGATTCTTGATTTTAGCATTCAATTGATTCTGATTTTTATGAGATTTTTTGCTTATTTCAAGAGTTGGTCGGTTAATTACAGGGCTTTTTATACAAGTTTATGTTCCATCCAAATATTATATAAAAATCAACAAAAATAAAAATAAATCATACAATATATTAAAAATATATGATTTTATATAATAAATTTAAATAAATAATAGATTTTTTTATTCTTAAGCTCAATATGAAAATACAATTCCCCTAAGGGTTCTTTCGTATTATTCTTATTTTATTTTACTTTAATATATTTCATTAGAATTTTTTTTAGTTGGCTTATTCAAGGTGCCAATTTAGTTGGAATGTCTTAAATGTCATCTTTATAATTTTGTGGCATTTATATTAAAAAAAGAATATAAAAAATATATAAAATAATGATATTGAGCGAGAATTGTTGAGAGTGTGATAAGACAGTTGACCTTCTAAAATTTTGATTAAATCTATTTTGAGGGTTAAATATATATTTGCTCACTAAAAAATGGTGACCCTCTTATATTTGCTATGAACTTCACATCCTTATTAGTTTTTCTTATATTTTTAGTTCATAGCAAATTATATACTTGCACTAAGTTTTAGTCGTTAGTGTTAAACTAATATTTATTTTGAATAAGATGTATGTTTAGTATATCATAACAAGTTAATTTTTAATCTTCTTGAATTTAATTCAGTTGATAGAGATATTACACTAAATATGCAAGGATCATGATTTAAACTATATTACACCCACTTATTCAACTTTAATAAAGGGTTGAATTATAACCAATGGACTATCTGACAGAAAGAAAAAAAAAACAAGTTAATTTATCAAGAAATGGCTCAAAATTTGATTTTGACATATGATTTTTATTACTTTTATCTCAAAACTTTTTTTGATTTTAAAAATCATATTTAATTCATATAATGTTAAAAAAATCTAAATTTTATTAAATAAACTTTATATTGTATTTTAAACATGCATATACAAAATACATTCAAAGATTTCAAAGTTTAAAGATAATTTAACAAATTTAGTTTTAGTGGACACTAAAACTTTTTCTTGACTAAAAAACAACGATATTCATTCATTCAAACAAGTAAAGTATATCAATAGATATCATTACATATCCAAGTTAATTTACTAAAAACTAAAAAGGATGAATTTGAGAACAAACTCACAACATCCGAGTTAACAGCATAAAATGGTCTAATGTTAACAAATGTGAAGAATCCTACAATTAATGTGACAAAATTCAAATATCTAGAATAATCATGCCTATAGATCTCCAACGTTGATTATGCTAATATTATTGAATATGCACTGAGTTTATATCGAAGTAAACCTGTAGATCTGAACAAACAAAATACTGTACCAAAATGAAAAATCAAAACAACACCGCTCTAAGACCCGGAAATCAAAACAACACCGCATTAAGACGAAAAATCAAAACAATACCGCATTATGACGAGAAATCAATAAACACCGCACTAAGACAGGAAATCAAAATAAACCTACACTAAAAGGAGAATAAAACAATACTAGATGAGAAAATCACAAAGAAGAAAACTCAAAATATGTGAAAATCACTTATTGAAATAAAAATGAATAAAAAACAATCAAGATGGGTTAATATGGGTCAAAGTTAACCTTTTTTTTTATGTAATATATTTAACCTTTTCATAATAAGGTTTTCACATTAAAGTATAGTGTTAAATATATTTTTTGTCCTTATCAATATACCAAATTTTCATTTTAGTCCCTCTAAATTTTTTGGGGAGTTATTTTCATAATACTTTACACATTTCTGCATAATTTAACTAAAAAAATATTAATGCTACACATGAATTGAATTAAAAAAAAAAAACTAAATGTGGTGATTGAAAATTTTATAGGGGTTAAAAGTCTAAGAAATTTGTTAGAGGAACTAAAATCAAAATTAAGTATATTTATAGTGACTAAAAACATATTTGACGCTAAAGTATATAGTTAATAAACTGCAAAATTATGCAAATGTATAATTATTATTAAAATTCAATAAGAACGGATTATGTTTCAAATTCTTTTAGAGATAAGCTATAAAATAAAAACTATTATTTTTATATGTAATTTATTTCAGTTTTATCTAATCAACTGTAAAAATAATCTATCTAAAAAAATTATCTTTAAAACAAAATTCGAAATGAACTATCTATTAAACAGTTTTTTTTTTTTTACAATCGCTTTTTTTCCCGTGCATCGCACGGGCTCCACACTAGTTAAATATAGTTCATTTAGGGAACATTGCTATTTACTATAACAGCCGGAATTCAAATCTCATACTCCACTTAGGTATTTTAAAAGATTAATTTCTAACTACTAATAGACTACTTGATAGAAAGGAAACAAATGCTATTTTATCTAAATTTAATTGATATTTTGTCGAATTAAATTGTTTTATTTGAACATATATATAATATTAAAACAAGTAAATAGTACCCTGCTACGGTACAGACCCGAGTTCGCTTCTTGGCTGGTGCAAAATATTGTTTCAAATTTGAGATAGTCGCCGTTAAATAATTAGTTGTTGAGATGAACAAATATATATATAATTTATATTGTTGATAGAGTGACAAAGAAAAATTACAGTTAAATATATTTTTCATCTATATAAAATTAACAAATTTTGATTTTTGATTCTATAAAACAAGTTACATGTTTTCATATTCTTCAACAATTTTGTTTTATTTTTAACTTTTAGTGGACAAGACTTTAATATACTTTTTCGACAACTTCACTCTCTTAATTCTCAATGGTCTATGCACCTTGATCCATATCCTCTATATAAGTGTATAACTATATATCCTATTATATACTAATATTATAATAAGTATACTCATTTGCTCTCCATGAAACACAAATTATTTTGACTTTAGCTTGCGAGAAGAGCTCAAACCAAAAATCTATTAGTATGTTATCATGTGATATATATAGACTCATGATGACTTTTTAATCTCTTCTTGTATATCCTCAATGTGAGGCTCATTAATAGACTCTAAAAAAAGACAAACCATTCAAAATGTCACAGACGTACATAAATTCCTTAATTTGTAAACTAGAATAGTAATTAACGGTAATCAAGTTTTCATTTATCATTGGTGATGATAATGTAACAAAAAAGTGTGTCATTGCTTTAAGGGAAAAATGACTATTATTAATTTGTGCAATGATTTATATTTTGTGAATTATTTTTGTGAATCCATACAAGACTTTTGATGTTGAGCAATTCAACGCAACTATATATATTTTATTACTTGTTTTTTTATTTGTTTTTATTTCATTATTATTAGTATAAGTTAGTGATTTTCCAATTAAATAGGATAATACTCCCTCCGGCCTTAATTATAAGCAACTTTCCACTTTTTAGGTTCATTGAATAACTAATGTATCTGATCTATAATTAAGGCTAGATACATTAGTTATTCAATGAATCTAAAAAATGCAAAGTTGCTTATAATTAAGGCCGGAGGGAGTAATCTTTTAGATTTAGATTTAAGTTAAAATAAAAAATAAAATATATATTTTTTAGTTTTAGACAAAAAATATATATATAGTGTGAGATTCTGTTTTATTTAAAAATAGATTTCTTTCTATTTTTTAGTATTAGGTTTATTTTACTATTTTATATTATACTAGTATGTTAGCCCGTGCCGTGCACGGGATTTTTTTCTTTTTTAATATTATTTTTTAATTTATTCTAAATTGTTATTTGATTATTTCATTTTATTATTCAATAATAATTTGAGATATTATATTGGGTTAAATATGTTTTTGGTCCCTATAAATATACCAAATTTTAGTTTTAGTCTCAATAAAATTTTTCTTGGACTTTTACCCTGTAAAATTTTTCATCTTCACTTTTGGTCCCACCTTCTAAGTAAACTCATATGTAAAATTCATATTTTTGAGTAAAATTTTGCTGAAAAATTTATATTTTATGAGTTGTTTAAATAAAAATTGTTGAAGTAAATATATTTTTTGACATATATTTTTTTAAATCACAAAACTCTCACATTTTTTCGCAAAAAAAAAACTCACATTCAGCGAATTTTAACGTTTATTATAGATTTATTTAACTTAATTTCATCAAACTACATTTTTTTTAAATACAATGTAAAATAAAATATATTTTTTCATCATCTTTTCACCTTGTTTCGTAGTAATCCATATATAAATTTTTAAAAAATACATAGAAATAGATAACCTTGCATATCACGAAACACCCACATTTTTTTGTCAAATGAATTTCATCAAACTACATGTTTTTATAAATACATTGTAAATTAAGATATATTTTCCCATCATTCTCTCACTTTGTTTCAACTTGGTCAGTAGTAATCTAGATGTAAATTTTTAGAACAAAAAAAATTCAAATAAATAGACAACCTTGCATGTCACAAAACTCATATTTTTTCGTTTCTAGTCCTCATTGAAATTACAAAAAAGATAGGGTCGTGTATTAATATATGGGTTTAAATATTGATCATCGTGTAAATTATAAAATCAAAAGATATTTATATAAATAGGAGTGTTAATATAAGTCATATTATAAAAAATAGGTTTTCCGTATTAATATGTGTATAAATATTTAAGTTCCTATTAAAAAAAGTTTTTCGTCTCGTATTAATAAATTTCGTATTAAAACAATCGTAGAAATATAATTCCGTAAAAACTACAAAAAAAACTCGTACATGAGTATAAATATAGCTCTAGTAGAAATTACAAAAAAAAATCCTCTTATTAATATATGGGTAGAAATATAAATCGTCATAGAAATATACGTTCTCGTAAAATTACAAAAAAAAATCTCTAGAGAGTGATCTCCCACGTTCTCGTGTTAATATATGGTTTTTATTTTTAAATTACGTAGACGTTTATGTTATGTTGATTTTATTTAAATATGAAAAATAATACTCTAGAGAGTGATCTCTCACTTTCCGTTCTCAACAATATGATATTTTCTCTCCCGTCATCGTAGAAATTATTAAAAGAAATATAAACCTTGTATGATATATGTGAATATAAATATAAATTACGTGTAAATTAAAAAAAAAATAGGCACTTGTATTATTATATTAATATAAATATTTATCCCTTGTAAATTACAAAAAAAAAAGTTATAATAATATAAGTGTAAATATTTTTCATAAGCAATAAAATAAAATATCATAAAATTGCTTCAAAAAAAATCATAAAAATATAGTTTTAGTTGTTGGTGGAATCGAACTGTGTATCTCATACTAAATTTTATTCGTGAGAGAGACATAGATGACACACATAAACTTTGATTCATTAGAGATTGTTTCGTGAAATTTTGTTCATGAGAGAGACCTCCGTAAATATAAATCATAGATGACACCCAACATTCTTTCATCTTGTTTCAACATATTTCGCAGAAATTTATATGTAAATTTGATGAACAACAAAAAAATACAAAGAAATAAAAATTCGTGTATATTACAGAACTTCCACATTTTATTATAAAAAAAAAACTCTCACATTCAATCATCTTCCTTCATTTATTATAGATTTATTCAACTAAATCTCATCAAACTACTTTTTTTTTTTAAAAATAGTGTAAATTAAGATAATTCTCACACTGTTCTTCCATCTTGTTTTATAGTAATCTACATGTGAATTTAAAAAAAAAATACAAATAAACAGACAACCTCGCATATCACAAAATTCCCACATTTTTTTCTTCGGAAAATAACTCTTTCACATTCAGTGATTTTCCTACGTTTATTGTAGATTTATTCAAGTTAATCCAATCAATCTATATTTTTTAAATACAATGTAAATTAAGATATTTTTTTCATCGTTATCTCACCTTCTTTTTTCAACTTGTTTCGTAATAATCTACAAATAAATTTTATGAAAAAATACAAATAAATAGACAACTTTGCATATCACAAAACTCCCACATTTTTTTGGCAAAAAAAATTCACATTTAGTTATCTTCTTACATTTATTATAGATTTATTCATCTGAATATGATCAAACTACTTTTTTTGTTAAATTCAAGATATCTCTTTTCTCATCATTCTCTCACCTTGTTTCAACTTGTTTCATAGTAATCAATATATTTCTAAAACAAAATAAAAAAATAGACAACCCTGAATAGTACAAAACACTTTTTTTTTCAAAAAAAAACTTTCATATTCAATAATGTTCATGCGTTTATTATAAATTTATTCAACTGAATCTCATAAGACTACATATTTTTATTCATTGATAAGTTTTGGTGTATCACTTGTGTTTCAATAAACTAATTCGTCACTGTTTTTTTTTTGTTAGAACTAAGTGTCAAAAATCGTTCCTTGATATTGTATAACTATTTCATATAATATTTTTTTTGTGATTTAGAACAATTTTCTTTAATAGATCGTTTATGTTAAAGTTTTAGAATTGAACTACCTTTATAATAGATTTTTTAAAAAAAACATTTATTCTAGATTTATTCAACTGAATCTCATCAAATTATATATATTTTTTTTATATACATTTAATGTAGATTTATTCAACTAAATCTCATCAAACTACATTTTTTTTTAAATACGGTATATATTTAAATATATTTCTCCATCGTTCTCTCACCTTCTCAATTAAACCTATTTCGTACTAATCTACATGTAAATTTCAAATAACAAAAAAAAGTACAATTCCTTGATAACCTTGCATATCACAAAATCCTCACTATTTTTTTTTGTTATAAATTAAGTGTTAAAATCGTCTTTTAATATTTTAGAAAATTTTGATATGAAAAAAATTTGTGATTTAAAATAATTACTTTTTGTTACAGATTAAAAAATAAGTGATTTTGACATTAAAAAATTTAAAGATTATCTTTTTGAGATTTTACAAAAATATAGAATATATTTTGTGTTTGTTTACCTTTATAAAAATTACTTTTTATTAAAAAAAATATTTAACTTGTTTGAATGCAACCATATAAAAGTGATTTTGTATGACAAAATTAATACCATAAAGAACATCCAAATATAATATATCATATAAAATAAATATATCCCAACAAATTTCTAAATTTTTTGTATGAAATTTTTTGACACTTGTTTTCTCTTTCCTCTAAAAAATCTATACAAAAATCTAATAATACCACCTTCAAATTTTTAGCAATTTTTAGATTATTTTTAGATCTGATTATTTTCAAAAGCTATAACAAAGATATGTTATTTTATAAAATGTGATATCTTTTTTAAAAATAAGTAATTACTTTTTTTAAAAAATTATAACAAACGGTCACTATATGTCTCTTAATTCTTACCAAAAAAAATATGTCTCTTAATTGATATTCCCTCCGTTTTTTTTTACTTTTCATTTTAGAAAGAAAGAAAAACGATCAAATTAGAAAAGTGTATTTTTGCACCTTATTTTTCTATTATACCCTTCTTTTTAGAATATATATCCTAATTTTAATCCACCAATAAATATCTATTTTTTTTGCACACATATTTTCTCTTTCCTTTTTTTTGGTACATCGAAAGATACACACTTTTTCTTTTAAAAAAAATAAAACCACCAAATAAAAATTTGTAACAAACTTTTATTTTTTGGTTCAAAATTTATAACAAACTTTTTATGTAAAAAAAAAAAACAAACTTTGTTACAAAAAATTAGAAAGGAAGGTATAATAGATAAAATATAACCTAAATTGTCAAAATGACAAATAATTAAAAACAAATATTTTCTTAAAAACGACAAATAAAAAGGAATGGAGAGAGTATTAAACACATTTGAAAATAATCAAAATATATTACCGAAAATAATAATCAATGAGTGAAAACATCGGTCTATTGAATTAAATGACAAAATTGAATAAAATTATCAAAAAAAAGTGCATAATAGTGCATTAAAATTACACAATAAAAATCTGTTGTTTGACGATCATAAATTTGTCTAATCTTTCCTAATTTTTATATTGGTCTTCATATATTTGGTTGTGGATAAATCAACTTCATCAGGATTAGCTCTCTTAACGGATATACCATCAACTTTATGTGAGCATAAGTCTACGACATCTAAAGAAGTTCTATCTTTGACCTTCTCCTCTACTGTTTCATCAAACTTTGTTATAAGATCTTGTGAATCGCACTGATAAAATATTAGAACATATAAAGTATGAATTGCACAGATAAAAATTAGAACAATATAAAGTATGAATTGCAATGATAAAAAAAATTAGAAAATATAGAGTATGAAACTTATTAGTACACAAAATTATTGATTGTAATAAGTCAAGAAGAAAAAGTTAATCTATAGATTTAATAAGTTAATCTATGAAAATTGGTTTTTCAAATGAAAATTTTAGGAGCTTACCATGGAACTACTTTTGATGTATGTCTTTGACTCTGTTTGCATTAGTACTTTGTGCCATGATCTTCTTATATATTATGTTTTTGACACGACTAATAACACCAAACACCATCATCAATATATTTGATTTCAACCATGATTATAAACATTGATTCATACAATTTATTAACAGTGATATTTGTCAAAGTGTTTTAGTAAAAGAAATAATAATAACAATAATAACAACAACAACAATAATAATAATAATAATAATAATAATAATAATAATAATAATAATAATAAAATACCCATAAATTGTAAAAGAAAATTGTCTTACTTTTGTTGACATTCTAGAAGTGTCTCAATATTTCTCATAGGTGTGATTTTGAGTAGATCGTGATGGAAAATCTTGGAGATGAACTGAAACTTGTATAAGAGAATCATTCTTTTCATAAGTTCTAAAAAAAATTGAAAGGAACAATTAATAAACAATTATATATATGCATAACTGAAAATTTCTTAAATGTAATTTATAATTGATATAATAATAGAATCATACATCAATTTTAACGTCGCAGCTTCGAGAATATCTGGATTAAACATGAGCCACGAACAGTCTAAACTTATGTTCAAATTCTTTGACCATGAATGTCATGTGTTTCTCACGATGAATGTGTTTTCTATATATAGTTAAATTATATTCGGACTTGTTATGCTAGAGTGGAAACAAATTAAGTTGTTGTTATCTGTAAAATATTATTTTTTGTTGTTATCCATAATTTTTATTTTAATTGCTTAAGTTAATTAAAAAAAAATTAGTGAAGCTCTAATTGAATAACACCTAAGTAAATTTTTCTAAGAATGCAACCAAATTATGTTAAAAAAATATCTAAAAAAAATATAAAAAAAATCTTAGAGAAGCTCTAATTGAATGCCACGTAAGCAAATTTTCTTGAGAATGCACGAGAGAGCTTCGTGAACCTATCGTAATGTATATAATAGAGATATATAATTTAATTACATATGAATAGCAGGTAAACGAGCAATAAACTGCGAGCTACTCCCTTTTTGAATTGCAAAACTCATTCTTTTAAAAACTACATCCATAGACCTAGAAGAAATTGTGCATGACCTTTTGAACTCTATTTAAAAGATCAACATACAGCCTCTAGTGACATAAAACCAAATGTGTCAAATGCAAATGATATAAAAGTATGTTGATTATCCGAATATATTTTTTCGTGTTTAGTAACTTTGCTTGAAGCAGCTTTGAGGGCCACTTGTCCCACAATGAAATCGCGAGTCCTCAATCCCATATAAGTGGAGAAACCTCAGTCAAGTCTACGCACGCATGCATGTTTTCCTCCAACCCATGCATACACCAAAATGTCTGCTGACCTAAGTGTCGATAAATACGTATTGTAACCATGAAATTGAATTCAATAATAATATTTCAGAGAAATTTCTCTCTTTTTTAGTGGATTTCAATTTTTAAACTCTAGTGAATTCTAATTTTATTTATAGAGTTTAACGCTGACTATTCTCTTTTTAATGAACTCCAAAAGACTTATTTATTAGAATTAACACTTACTATTCCTTTTCCTTTTCGAGCTTCCAATTGCGTCACCTTTGTTTTTGTTGACTGCCCATAGATTTCTCACCTTGGGAAAATTCCAAATATTCTTCTATTAATTCCACGAGATATAACCAAATACGTACTTATCTTTTTATGTTCCTATATAAGCTAAACTTATGTTAATTGGACACGATATTAAACGATTTATAAGAGTACCCATGATGTCATTTATCTTTATTCTCATATGATTCCAAAATTACACTCTCCACATCACTATTTACTTGTCAACTTCTTTTGTTGTTAACTGGTTATCAAAATTTGCTAGAAGTCAAAAATATTGGTCGTGGATTGCAATAACTGTTAAATACTAAATAACTTCTACAAAGAATTATATTTTAATTAACTGTTTTTGTTAAATAACTATTAAAATGTTTATAAATTATTTTTTAACTCGTTCATCCTTAATTCAAATACATTTGCCTCACGTTTGGCGGTTGATACCCTTTTATCGACAAAAAGAAATATATTTTAGCTAATATGACTAATTAAGCACCATCGTAACTTTTTTACGCTTGTGATAATTCTATTTCTTGACATTGTCAAATACTAAATACATTTACCTTTTTCAAGAAAATTTTCTAATTACATGTTAATTCAATTAAGGAGACTTTCTAACATTGTACGTATGTAATTCAATTAACAATGTAATTTACTTAAAAAAACTTTTTTTTAGTGACAATAATTTTTCCATTTAGCAGGGTTTTCAGCTTCCGCATAATGTTTTGCTGAACTAAAATTCACTACAATATTGATTTTTTTTCCTTCTCTTTTTTGATTAACAAAACTAGTTGTAATTAGCTAGATACAATTGTTTGTGGTTTAGATATTGCGCAATAATTCACTAAAATTCACTACTGTCCCTACTTGTTATAAACAAAAAACAAAGGGTTTATTTTATTATCATTTTATACAATATTAAAAATGAAGGGTTAATTTTGTTGCATGTGCATCTATGTATTAGTTAATAAAATGTTGCATGGACAATAATATTGATATATTTACCTATTTGTTTAATAACTCACCCATGATGTGGAAGTCCACAAGACTGAACAGTACAAAAAGTCAAAAACATAGTTGAATGATTTTCTAGGAAATACAATCCAATAGTTTGAAACTGCAACAAAAGGTCAGTCTAAAATTTCAAAACTTGCAGTCTAGTATATTTAGAACAAAGAAAGAAAGAGATCCAAATTCTCTTCCCCTCTCTCTCCGCACATATTCACATGGTAAACCTAAGAAAAATTGTCATATAGTGTAGATTTTATGCAATTCCATGACTAGATCTCATTGACACACATGTGAAGGACCCCTCTTTTGTTTTAGGTCCAATGGGGTGCTTTGCATGTGCCTATTCTTAAAATTATTTCCACTTTTTTCCCTTCAACCTCTTAGGATAAATTACATATATACAATACAATATATTTTATTTCAATGAAGTATAAATAATTCATCAATATGATTATAAGTTTGATTAGAAATTTTCATGGTAAGACTCAATTATGTGTCAAATCTAATTGTGTCTCTCATGTCTGTATAAGGATCACCTCATTAGTCATCAAGATAGATTCCTTTCATTTTATAAATTCTAATCCACATCATTTATCTACTGATTTGAGTGTTGGAATGAATTTTGCAAGTAAACTCCACCCCTTATTTGGAGCATCTCCATGGATTCCAACAATCTCTTCCATCGATTCACCATCACCGCAAAATCCTGAATTCTTATTCAAAACAGAGACATATTCACAATTTGTTATTTTAACTTTAAAACAACCTCACATAAATTTTTGAACTCTTATCAATTACATAGAAATTGCATATATATTCTTTCTAATATCTTTTAGAGCAAGAATTCATTTGAAGTTGATCCAACCTTCATATCTTTTCATCTCCCTAAAAATTCATTTTTATTTTAGTCGAGACCGAAGTATCCACCGCCGAACGCAGTGACTAATCCCTCGCTAGATTGAAGGCACCTCAAAGGATGGGATAGTTAGTCCATAGATTTAAAGCTAGTCCATACTTAAGGTGAAGATCGAACCCTTGACTCTAGGTTAAGGGAGGATGAACCTCAACCGCTCAACCACACCCTCTAAATTAAAAATTCATATTAACCCAACCTTTCTTTCAAATAACACGACTTAGTATTCCACATCCATTACTAACTCCAAAGTAAGAATCTCGTGTTAGCACAACAATAATAACTGAACCTAAATGATCTTCTAAACCTCAATGTTAACCTAAATATCAACCTCGACCTCAATTTCATGTCTGAAGAAACCCTAACTAAACTAAGTCACAACAACAACACTAATGACTTTAATTTCTACCAAGTCACAAAGCTTTTCCAAAGCAATTTAAGCAAATGACTTCAACAAATCACAAACAACATCATTGAAGATGATATGAATTCATGTGTTATCATTATAATTCATGATGCCCCGCCAAATGGAGATAAATTGAACATTCTGACGGGTGAAGTTACATGTAGAGGCTTCAAAGAAAATTTAAGAAGTGTGTTCGAGTAACGACTATTGGATTTTTTTGCTTAGCACCAATTTTTGATATTGTTAGGAGGATGAGAATGGTGTATGATTCAATTCGTGTTTTGGATGTGGTACAACAACAAGTTTCCTCTCTTCTTCCACCACAACCAAAATATGAATGGAATCGTACACCATTATGATCCTTCTAACAATATTAGAAACTGGTATTGTTCAGGTAAACCAAGATCTATCACCTAAAAAAGCTCTTAAAAGTGTCGTTGAAGCCTCTACACCGACATTTTATCCTATAAGCATTCCTTTAGTCATCATTTGGTGGCACATTAAGAATCATAGTGATTGCGAAAGAATTTGATCATCTTAAATGACATCGTTTGTGATGTGTTGTTGTCCTTTACTGGAACTGTGACTCAGTGAAATTTAAAGTACAAATTATTGTTGTTGTTGTTTGATTCGGTTAGGGTTTCTTCTTTAGGCATGATATTAAGGTTGAGGTTGAGATTTAGGTAAAGAATTAGGTTTGAATAATCTAAAAAGACTAATTCTTTCGAGGTAATTGAGATTCATTTAAGGGGTTGACATCTCCCAACAAATGTTTTTCCATACGCACTAACTGGGGATCGAACTCAAGATTAAATAATCAAGAAGTCCAAATATCTACCACTTGTACCACACTATGTTGATTACATACTAATCTTTTACCATAACATAATAACAGGTGTGAAAGTATATACAGAATAAATTTTACTCACTCTTATTAACTGTCACACTGTTATAATAATTTTGTTTTACAATAAAGAGTAATTCTTATTAATAAAGTTTAAATAATTGCATATAAAATGTATGACAAATTCACACCGCTATAATATAAAAAAAATTGAGTCTTATTGTCTAGTGAATAAAATTTTATCTTTAAAAGTAAATAAGTGGAGTATCTAAAATTTGAACCTTAACTTAATACATATAAAATACTATGTCCATATCAACTCAACTAAACTCTCAATTTAATTGTAAACTTTAACTACTATAGAAAAGTAGAAAGAAACACAAACTTTTATGTTTAATTATGTGGTGAATAAATTAATTTCTGATAGAATTGATTATGAAAAATTGTTTCTGATAAAAATTAATTTGAATGTAACGTAATTTATGTCTAGATGTATTAATGCAAAAGACTTAAACAAAAAATTCAAATATAAAAATTAATTTTAAAATTGAAACTACAATTTCTAACATCAAAAAGAATAAATTTCAAAGACAATATCAATTCTACTTTTAAAAAATCAAACAAATCAATATACCTCATAAAAAATCGAAACAAAACATAACTTACTAAACACAAAAAGAACCGCAAGGAGTAAATATTTTACAGTATCTATCTACTCATTTCACCATCATCAATCACAAACCAACCTCAATTTTTTTTTTCTCTTCCCTCTATAAAAGCAACAAACTTTTCAAGCTTAAAATCTCGAAGGGATAAATAAGAGTATAACTTTTTATTCATAAATTATTGTATAGTACACTAACACTGCAGTGTTCTTTTGCGTTCACTTTTCTTCAAATCCTTCATTAAAAAAGCCAACTACCCTATAATTAATTTTTTACTTATTTAAAAATCTTGCCTCAAATTTATTATTTTTCCTATTTAATTTTTTTTAATATCAAGGCTTTTAATAGGGTATATTTATTTTTGACTAATTTAATAGGTTACCTTGAAAAGTGTGAACCTTTTATTTTTGTCTCTATGGTTTATTCAAGGGCCTATATATATGTGTGTTTTATGTGCACTCTTTAGGTAACTAAACATAAACAAGTTCACTTTCTTTTTAGTCTTTGTGAGTTGAGTTTAGAGTGAGAGCATAAAAAATGGTTTTTTTCATTGCAATTGTTTGTGTTTTCTTTGTACTCTGTATTTGTTCTGCTCTTTTGAGATGGAATGAAGTAAAGTATAGGAAGAAAGGTTTGCCACCTGGCACAATGGGGTGGCCACTTTTTGGAGAGACAACTGAGTTTCTTAAACAAGGTCCAAATTTCATGAAAAATCAAAGAGCAAGGTAAAATCTTCATCATATGAGTTTTTTTGTTTATGCTTAGATTGTTTATTGTTGATGTTTTATGAAATCTTACTTTGTTCATTTGCATAAGATGAAAATAAGTGTTTTTGACAACATTTTGGTACCTTATTTATAGATTATAGATTATGTTATCTTATGCTTCTAGAGATTGGTGTTAGTTTTGCATTTTCATCATTCAAAATTTAGTGTATGATTGGATTTGCGGCAAGTTTGATAGAATCATCGCGTGCCACTCTGATTTTGATAAAAACTACATACTCAAGAATTTTAACAAAATCATAGTGTTAGGAGAGTTTTGTCAAACTCATTGTGATTCTAAACATGCACTTAATGTATGTTTGATAAACGATGAGTTTTGATAAATCACAATGACGTTGTGATTTTGTTATAATTGCAATGATCAATCGTGATTCTGTTAATCTCACAATCATTAATTTCAAACATGCATTTAGTTTATTTCTTCCTTGATTCCATTTGAAGGGAATTTTTTTTTTACTTTCTTTGGTCAAAAAAGTAAAATAAAATTAAGAGGACTTATGACATGCATATGATGCCTATATGAGAGATATTTTTCTTATTTAATAACATTTCTTAAAGTAGTCAAACTTGGCATGAGGTAAGCACTATTGATGCATGTACATTTACCTCAATAGTAATCTTTGTTAATTTTTATTTTTTTTACTTATAATTTTGTTTTTACCTTTTTTCCATGGCAGGTTTGGAAGTTTTTTCAAATCACACATACTTGGTTGTCCTACAATTGTTTCAATGGACCCTGACCTTAATAGATACATTTTAATGAATGAATCAAAAGGTCTTGTTCCTGGCTACCCTCAATCTATGTTAGATATCTTAGGAAAATGTAACATTGCAGCTGTTCATGGCTCCACTCACAAGTATATGAGAGGAGCACTTCTTTCAATCATTAGTCCCATTATGATTAGAGATCAAATTTTACCAAAAATTGATGAGTTTATGAGTGCTCAATTAAGCAATTGGGATAACAAAGTCATCAACATTCAAGAGAAAACCAAAGAGGTTTGTGTTTGTACCATTATATTAATTTTAAGTCAATGTTTTAAAAATCGAACAGTTCATTTGAATAGACCATGAATCGACACTATCTATGATTTGGTTATTTGATTGGTTCCATCGTAGTTTGGTCTCATTTTGAATGGTTGAAAATGGTTAAACCATGATTTGGAGGTTTCATTGGTTTAATGTTTGGTTCGATTTTAAAAATATGATTTTAAAAACCGAACCAAACAGTTTAACCAGTTGAACCATAAAAATGGACACGATAAGTGATTCAACTATTTGAACTATTGAACTATGATCTAGTGGTCTTGTTGATTTCATGTCAATCTTTAGTTCGGTTTTTGAAACATTATTCGAATTTCATCAAGCAAATTATAAAATTTATTAGAATTTAATTACCTAACATAAACTTTCAAATTTCTCTAAAATTTGAACAGATGGTGTTCCTCTCATCTTTAAAGCAGATTGCTAGCATAGAATCAAGTTCAACAATAGCTGATTCTTTCAAGACAGAGTTTTTTAATCTAGTTTTAGGAACCATTTCTCTACCTATTAACCTTCCTGGAGCAAATTACCACCGTGGATTTCAGGTTTGATCATTGATCTTTTCTCACACTTTAGTGCTTATTATTATTTCACATGAAATTTTAGACCATGTTAATTTGATATAAAGTTGCATGATTTATTTTAATGAAATGTTATCTAAAATTTTACATATACCAGACACACGATATTGACACCGGTAAATCGGTAATAATGTAAAAAAATAGAAGTAATTAAGTTGCATGAGATATGTATTTAATCTGAATAGTCGGTGCTACATAGATTTTTATCGGCACGTCAAAGTAGATTTTATTTAATATAGACAATTATTTGGCTATGTTTTGTAGGCAAGGAAGAATATAGTCAGCATTTTGAGTCAACTACTAAAGGAAAGAAGAGCATCCAATGAAATTCACAAGGACATTCTTGGTAATTTGATGGAAAATGATGAAATTAAGTACAAATTAAGTGATGAAGAAATTATTGATCTAGTGATTACACTTATGTACTCTGGTTATGAAACTGTTTCAACCACATCAATGATGGCTGTGAAGTACCTTCACGATCATCCCAAAGCTCTTGAAGAACTTAGAGTGAGTACAAAACTCAATTATTTCCTTAAACTTTATCATTTTTCTTAAATATAATCGTATACAATTGTTATCGATGTTTTAAATAAAGGTCTACAACTACAACCACGATGTAGATTGCAACATCATATTTTTTTATGTCTCGTAATGCGCCGATTGAGGCGGAATTGGTCATATTTGACTGTGATTCTTTTCAATAATGCAATGTCTAGAATCGTGACGCGATTACTAGTAATATTTAAAACCTTGGTTAGAATATTTTTTTTATGCTTTCTATGGAATATATGGTGCAGAAAGAGCATTTGGCCATAAGAGAGAGGAAAAAACCAAATGAACCAATTGACATCAATGATATCAAATCAATGAGGTTTACTCGTGCGGTAAGATACTTTTTTAATGACTTGATAATTAAGTTTTATTATTCTAATAATTTGTTAATTGTAATTAAATAAAAAAATTATTTACATTTTGTAGGTGATTTTTGAGACATCTAGAATGGCTACAATAGTTAATGGAGTTCTAAGGAAAACCACTCAAGATATGGAACTAAATGGTATGTTTTATTAGGCTACTCTAATTTATATTAATATTGTGTTTATGGGCTCAAGATTAAATATTTTTTTACTTTAAAGATCTTCTTTTCTTAGTCAATTCTTCAACATCAATTAAAAAGTACAATTTTTCTCACCTAGCTCAAGAATTTAAAAAATGGATTAGGATTTGCCACGGTAGAAAAAGTACGCGTTTATATGCTACAATTTATCTCGGCTGTTGATTTTACATTGGACGATTCGAATTTCATATGTTCTAAAATAATCTTAATCATTGATTGAAATCAAACGATTGATGTTGTAACTATGAGTTGGTGCGTTTACAACATAAAATCTGTTTTATTTAAGTAAAATTTTAACTTCAACAAATAAAATAATTATTCATGAACCAAAAAAAAGTTGTATCTTTCCCAATGATATTGATAATACACCTGTCATTTTGAACATCAATTCAACAACCCTACAAAGACAACTTCACTATAAAACAAGTTTTCCAGATAAGAATGTGCCTTTCCCCAAATTCCTTTTTCTTTTTATATCATTAATTTAAATACTAGGCTTATAGAGCTGTCAAAAAGAAATTAAATTGAGAAAAAAAAACACAAAAAAGAATGGATAAATTAATAGGGGACCTTAAATAATTTAGCATATTATTGTTGTATTTAAAAAATGTTACTAATCTATGTTTTATTATTTTCAGGCTATTTTATTCCAAAAGGGTGGAGAATATATGTGTATACAAGAGAGATAAATTATGATCCTTTTTTGTACCCTGATCCATTAACATTTAATCCTTGGAGATGGATGGTTAGTACAATAATAACCTCTCTTAATTTCTTAATGCATGAAAAAATTTCTATATCATTACATAAATATTAATATCTTTCAAATTAAATATGCAGAACAAGAGTTTGGAATCACAAAATTACTTCTTGATATTTGGAGGTGGCACTAGACTTTGTCCAGGAAAAGAATTGGGAATCAATGAAATTTCAACTTTCTTACACTACCTTGTAACTAGATACAGGTGATTAATCTTCCCACTCAATAGATTAAGATCATTTGATCCAATAGTTGCAGAGAAAATAGATTAAGATCCATACCTATTTAGATCTTAGTCTAGCGATTCTGCAACTATATGCAGATGATCTTAACCGATTGAACAATTTTGAAGTTATTCATAAAAGAACACTAGTTTGTTTATTTTGATACTTTAAATTTATAATGATTTTAACATCTTATTATTGTGTATATAATTTTAATTGCAGATGGCAAGAAATAGGAGGAGATAAACTAATGAAATTTCCTAGAGTTCAAGCTCCAAATGGACTGCACATGAGATTTTCATCTTACTAACTAGAGGGTGACTTTATGTAAATTAAAATATTGAGATGTAGCATGTTGTAGGGGAAATATGTATGATATTATTCTTACAAATATTAGGAATAAAATAATTTTTTTCCTTGCTCCACAATTGGTTTTTCAATGAGAAGGAGAAGCATTTTAGATTATGGGAAAGTTGATAGATCTAATTAATTAATTAATTAATTAATTAACCATGCATCATTTTATCATATGACCCATCTCCAATAAACTAATAAAAATTGCCTTGATGAAAGAAAAAGAAATGTTTCAAAACCTTCACATATGTGGATATTTTAAATCTTTCATTATGTTATAATTACAAGTTAAATGACTAATTTGTGCACATTTATAAACACAAAGGACATATATGAGAAAAAAAAATAAACTAAAGGATTAATATGAGCATGTTTATGAAGATAAAAGAACATTTAAAAAAAATAAATGACGAATATGTTACAAATAAATAAGATAATTAATGACCTTTGGTGTAATTTTAATTTATATTTAACATACAACCGTGGAAGTTTAAATCCGCTATTCTCTTTGTCAAAAAAAAAAAAATCCGCTATTCTCCACTTTTTAACACTTAATATGTGTAAACTTTTGTTACTAAACTATTTATAAGAAAAATGGTAGCAACAATGTGATGGCAATGAACCAGACATGGCCAAGGAGGTGCTCTAGGAAAAGAGGTTGATTATTTGAAGAGGTGAGTTAGCTATTGGTTTGTTTATTTTATGGAGTGTGGGTAAGGGATGCATTTTGGTGAAAACACTTAAAAGAATGAAGTGGGTGTAGGTAGCAACTAGCAAGTACTAACATTACTACATATTGAAATTTTCAGTATTGCTCTTGGGCCTTTATAGCTAGGTTTGTGAGGGAAAAAACAACATCCTTAAATACTATGAAGACAGTCTAAATGGTGATCACACCATTCCGAGAAAGAAGCACTAACACTATGTCCTACCCGACCAATAAACTAAAACTAAGAAATAGACATTATTTGATTCATCAAAGAATTCACATTAGCACTTGCTCCATTAAAAACAATAATTGTTTCGCAAGCTCCATATGCTCAACGTTATAGTCAACCAAATAATATGACGAACTTTTGCCTTATGGTATCCTTTTGCAACCTTTTGAAACATATAAAAATGATGACAAGTGTCCTCTAATTGAATAGCATTGATGTCCAACCAGCGATAAATTTGTTTCCAAACACGAGCCGAAAAACAACAATTAAAAAAGACATGTTGAATGTCTTCATCCTCCAATAGACAAAACAAACATTGTCGGACCATCTTCAATGGAGAACTCAAATTTTGAGTACTTAAAGGGTCCTACATGTACACATCATTTATTTATAATTTTTTAATAATAGTACCTAATAAGCACTCAATCCCTCCAACCCAGCAACTCTTTAAAAAATTCTTATTGGGTCCCGCTAATAACTCTACATCATTTAATTTAATAATAAATTATTATTTACAATCTTATAAAGTTAGTGATAGAAAAAAAATAATATATAAAAAATTGTGGGACCCATTAAGAACCATGAGAGAGAAAGTTCTTATTTAAGAATAATTACTTAATAAGTACCATTTGTGCATGTACTCCAATGGAGGTACCTAATAAGTACCGGTTCTTAATAGGTACTACTACATAAGCACCTACCATTGGAGATGGTCTAAGATTTGTTAAAATTCCTATACTAAAAAGAGCCACTCTTAATGTACCAAACAAAAAGAGGCACTCTTGTTGGTAATTTTTGTAACAACATTTTTTAACCAAACATATATACTCATCTTGGACGGAACATTATTCAACCAGAGAAGCTTCAAAACCCTCTATGTGTTAAAATCTACACCAACTAAACGGAACCTGTCCAATAGAAACAAATAACCAAATTGTCGATTGAATTGCAAATTATGTTTTCTATACTTATTTGGTAGGTTATTGCTAATATTTACTCTAATCACCGTGTTCGTTTGTAATTTGGCCGAACGACCTCTCTTTATCAAAAAAAGAATACAAATAGGAAAGTTTAGTACTCCCAATAAATGATTTGCTGTCACAAGATGTGGAAAAGGAAGTGAAGTTGAGACAACATTATTTTGTAACTACGTTATTATACGATAATATTTTAAAAGTATCGTCATTTGACCGACAATAAATTGGTTTAAGTAATAAGAGTTTTTGATCGTTTAAGTATGTAGTCAGATGTTCGATTTCTGACTCATGCGTATAGAAATGTTTTGGTGAAAAAGAAAGAACTCACCTTATGTACTTTACAAATTCCCGACAAAAAATTAATTATTACTAGCAACACTGAAAACTTCGTGTATATATATCATATTATAAAAAAAAAGTATGGTCATTTGCTTATTTCATACGCTTGATTTCCAAGTTATTTGTCCACCATTTCCTCTTGCATGAAAAGACTCAAAGCTTGAATCTGAAAGCAATATTGCATTTGCATGTGATACGTATCACAATTAAGAGAAGTGTCAGCAAAATATATGCTCCATAGGCCTCGCAATATTTGTCACAAAATGACCATTTCAAGTTTTCAATTCAACTTTATAATCGCTTGAAATAATTTAATGTTTACATATTTTTTAATCATATCATAACAAAGTATTCATGTGTACACCCAAGTATCAAGTATGGCACTTTTTGTTTTGGTATTAACTTTTTAATTTTTAGAAGAAAAAATCTAGAAATTGTTTTATTTAAAAATTAATTTAAATTGTCATGAAATTCGTTCTTTATAAAACTTACTTGAGCCTATATAATTAAGTATGCCCTTTTTAAACATAGCCTATATTGGATACGGGACAAGGGACAAATGTGGGTCGATGAGCAAAATACTACTATTTGGACTCACTTTGTTCTATTGATCTTAATTAAACTTTAAGAAAAAGTAGTATGAAGAAAATGGAATTGGATCTTCTCCTGAATTTTATCTGTTGTCTTATCTCCTTTTTTAATAAAATGGCTGATTGATTAACAAAGAAAAAACACAATGCAGAAGAGAGAAAAAGAAGAATGAATGACTAAGATGAAAGTAGGATATAAACATGAGAGAAATGGCTGAAGAAGATCCAAAAAATGAAAGAAAAGTTAGTATTACAAATGTTACATAAGCATTGTTTTTGACATTTATGATAGTAATACAGATTATTTAGCACGTATTAGAAAGAGTTATATCCCTCAGTTCAGTTGGTAAAATTTTTACACATAATGAATATGGATTAAAGTTCGAATGCAGCATCTTTATGGGTTAACCTTCTAATCACTAAACTGATAAAAAAAAATTAATGCATGGATAACTCAGTTATGTTCATAGTTATGAAAGACATTATTATTGGAATCAAAATTTAGATTTTTGATTTTTCACTTTTTCATACTAAAAACTAATTTCTCATAATAATGTACCAAAAAAAACTAATTTCTTATAATGATTGAAAATATTAGGCATAAAAAATGCAAACAATACTTATTTGTATTTTTGATGTATTGCCATCTAGTCTTAAACTAAAAATTAGTCTTTGTCTTCCATCCACAAAAAGTGACAAATCTCACGGCAAAACCACACAACCTTTGAAAAAGTCATATTACCTTAAACATTCAGAAACAAACACCTTTAATTAACCCCACACTAGTGCCGATAACTTAGCAACTTTCACATGTTACATCACTATTCTCACCCCCTTATATTACTTCACACACTCCCCTCTTTTTCCTTTCAAAACAAGCTCACTTTCTCTCAACAATTCACTTTCACAAACATTTTTTTTCTCTCTTTGTTGTAACAATGGCTTCACCTCCATTGAAAGATGAACTTGACATTGTGATTCCTACTATAAGGAACCTTGATTTTTTGGAAATGTGGAGGTCATTTTTTGAACCTTATCATTTGATCATTGTTCAAGATGGTGATCCTTCAAAAACTATTAAGGTTCCAGCTGGTTTTGATTATGAACTTTATAATAGGAATGATATTAATAAGCTTCTTGGTCCAAGAGCTTCTTGCATTTCATTCAAGGATTCTGCTTGTCGTTGCTTTGGTTACATGGTGTCTAAGAAGAAGTACATCTTCACCATTGATGATGATTGTTTTGTAAGTTTTTCAATCATTTCTTTATTTTCTTCTTTAATTAGGGAATTTTTATGTTTTATTTAATGTTTATAAAGATCTTATTGTGATCAAATTTTGGATCTTCTGTTCTGCGAGTTAAGCTCAATTGATAAGAACATTGCACATAAAGTACTAGGACTGAGATTCAAATTTTGCTACGCCTACGTGAAATTATAACAAATAGGCTACCTGACCCAAAAAAAGTTTGGAACTTCTGTTTCTAACATGGATTTAAAGTGTGATCGTGTAACATTTACATTAAGGTAAAATGCAGATAAATTTTGTTTTAAAAAAAATGCAGATAAATGTGGCCGCAATTGCAGTTCCGGACAGAATTTAGAACAAATAATTATGTTTTATGTGTCAATAATATTAGCCTTTTGTTTTTAATAAGCAATGCTTGTTTGTTTAATATATTTTTTTACATTATTATTATTATTATTATTATTATTATTATTAATTTGTATATTCATTTTTAATTTTAATTTTTTTGTGGCTTCTTAATTAGGTTGCCAATGATCCATCTGGACAAAAAATCAATGCACTTGAGCAGCACATTAAGAACCTATTGTGTCCATCAACACCATTGTTTTTCAACACTCTTTATGACCCATTTAGAGAGGGTGCAGATTTTGTTCGTGGATACCCTTTTAGTCTTCGTGAAGGTGTTCCAACAGCTATTTCTCATGGACTTTGGCTCAACATTCCTGATTATGATGCTCCTACTCAGCTTGTCAAGCCTCTTGAGAGGAACACTAGGTATGTACAATACAATGTCATTGTCCTGTGTATGTATACTTGTTAACCTATTTAATGTTACTAGAAGGCAATGTTTTAATTAGCGGTCGCACTAATATTTTCGGTTGATGTGGTCGATATGGCCTCAATTATAAGTGATTTCGACAATATTAAAAATCGTTAAGTCATGTTTAAGATAGCAGTTGTAGATCTTTATTTTAGAACCTAGGTTATCGATGTAAGAATTTTTACATTGATATTGAATCAAATCTAACATATAGATATTTGTGCATATATGTTTGAAAATAAGAATTTAGATTGTGTGCGGTCACAACATATGATTGTATGTAGTCGGTCATATTTGAATTGTTCAATTACCTCCTCCGTCCCAAAATTTTGCTCCTTTTAACTCCAATATGGATGTAGATTTTTAAAAATTTAAAATAAAGAAACTAAAATCTAATTGTAGTTGATTGTGTACGGTCACATTGTGTACATTGCACACAACACAATGTGACCGCTCACAATCTAAATCAAGAAAATAATAGTATAACATGATATATAGTGTGATGAGATTTGATTAAACTTTTGTGTAAACATAATAATTAAACTCTTAATGTATATTGATCATTGTTTGATTGTCATTTTGTTGATATATAAGGTATGTGGATACTGTTTTGACCATACCAAAAGGAACATTATTTCCAATGTGTGGAATGAACTTGGCATTTGATCGTGATCTGATTGGACCAGCTATGTATTTTGGTCTCATGGGTGATGGTCAGCCAATTGGACGCTACGATGATATGTGGGCTGGCTGGTGCTGCAAGGTTCTTTTCTTTTTTCCATTTTTACAATTCATTTTATTCAACCTATTAATTTATCTTGAATCTCTGATTGATACTGTATTAGTTAGATATCAAAATGTGAATGGTAAATAAAAAATCATACTATAATTCAAGAAATAAAAATATATAAGAGAACAAATTTATAGATTTAAAGTTTTAATGAATTTCGGGAAAACCCGAGTTTGATTTTTTGGTAGAATAATTTATTAGTCAGATTTTTTTATCTCACTGTCTGTTAGAAATAAGTATGAGTCTAACTCATCCTCACAAAACCAGCTTATAAGGTAAGGGTTGCCACTTGCTTATAAAGACTTATTCAGGTCATCTCATATACGATGTGAGACTTTTTAGCACACACCCCTACATTCAGAACTGAGCAAGCTGAAACATGGGCTTACAAACGGATAGTCCAATAAATCTTAGAGAGGCTCTGGTACCATGTTAAAAATGTCAAACTCTGGACTATTATCACTCTTTTATTCTAGGAACAAGAAAAAAAATAAGGAAAAATTAATAGTTTATATGATTTTATCACAAACAACTTGAGACACATTTTTCATGATGATTTTTTCAGGTGATTTGTGATCATTTGGGGCTAGGAATCAAAACTGGCCTTCCCTATATCTACCATAGCAAAGCAAGTAACCCATTTGTGAACTTAAGGAAAGAGTACAAAGGCATATTCTGGCAGGAAGACATCATTCCATTTTTCCAAAACCTTGTTCTTCCAAAAGAATGCACAACTGTTCAAAAGTGTTACATTGAAATGTCAAAGCACGTCAAAGAAAAACTTGGAAAGATTGATCCTTACTTTGACAAATTGGCAGATGCTATGGTCACTTGGATTGAAGCTTGGGATGAACTTAACCCAGCTAAAGCATCATCTTAAGTCAATCGCGAAGCGTAAATCAACCTTAAACTACTAGAATAAAAAAGTTGAAATAACGACGGAAAAAATAATTTTTATCAACAAGTTTGGCATTGCTGATACTTGGCGATGAAATCAGAGACGGAGTTATCCATTATTTATGTCTCTAAATTTCTGTCACGATTTCAACTTTTTATAGTAGTTGTTTAATTGCAAACATTGGCAATGATCTTGAATTTGAGCTATTTATATACATTGTGTATTTTCTCAAGTATTTTGTTTTTAATGTTATTGTCACTAAGAATTTGCAGCATTGTTAGCTGTAATTCTAATTTTAAACATGTTGTTTAAGGTTAGAAACAATAAAGTACAATGATTTAGGTCATTGTTTACTTGTGATTTTGTTTTATGATGAGTACTAGAGATCATTGTTCGTTGGACTTTATATCATTTTGGAATTAATGTGTTTGTTTATGTGAAAGCATGTGTTATTGGAAATAAAGTTAATGTATGATTAATAATTTAGTCCTTATTTATGTTTTTAATATAGATGAATAATTTAGTCCATATTTGTAGGTAAATTTTAAAATATTTTTATAAATATTCATTTTTTTAATTTTATAAAATTACTAGTAAAAGAGCCACTTAAAAACATGTTTATAATCTCGATACATTCAGATACTACATGTCTACATTAACAATGTCTTGCGCATTTAAACACTAAAATAGTTGTCTACTCTTATAAATTAATCGGTCATTGGATCGGATACTGATTTTCTTTTTTAAGAGTTGGAACCTTATGACCAACCTTTATATCATGTGGCATTGATATTATTTGAAGAATAGTTACTACTGCATGAGAAAGATCTAGCTAGCTGTGATTTTGATTCAATTGGGGGGACACCATTGTTGTTGACTTGTTATCCTTTCAACTTTGTAAATTACTTGTGTCCTGTACCAAACTCTCTGAATATGTTGCAGTTGTAATTAAGGTTACATTTGAATGTGTGTCACATACTAGGTGTTTACACTGGCTGTAATTACTAGTTCTTGTCCCTTTGTCTCTGTTTTTGTGGGGGTCACTCACCTTACTTCCATGAGGTATAAGTTTTTTACTTTTACCCCTCACCGACACTATTGGTGATGTGAAGGACAACACTAAAATTGAATATTATTAGATGTATTTTTCTAAAAACCACTTGGATCGGATATAATTTTAGATTGATTTTTCAAAATCGAACCACATATAATTTTATCTTTTAATTAAATGAGTTTTTACTTCAAAATAGATTTAATCTGCGCTACAAACATCTTAGAATAGGATACTCGCCACATGCAATTATATAGACTAATTTTGAGTTATATAAGACTATAATGAACGATAAACTTTAAAGTTATAATGAACTATAAAATTCTTTCTCAAAAGATCGAAAACTTATGTAATTTCAAGGTTAAATTCAAACTCCATCTCTAGTATTTTTAACCACACAAAATTATTAAATCAAATGTTTTCTTGATTTTTTTTCTTCTTGATTTTAAGTTCTTACTAAATTTTGTCATAAAATTGTGCTTATAATTTATCTTGATGCTTATTCAATTTTAGTATTTGTCATATAATCGCTCCTACCATGAAGTTTACAACCTTCACACACATTAATATACTAACCATATGCACTTGACTCCACTGTATAGCATCTATCATCTCATAAGTGCTTAAATTCAATAAGTTGAGACAAGCAAAATAGTCATAGAATTGTAACCAGAATATCAACTGAAATGGAGAAACCTTGGAAAATTGAAATCATATGGTCCCAATATTTAAAACATGGTAATAATCACCACAATACACTTCCCAAAACCAATAAAATAGTGTCAAATTTTGGACAATCTTCATTCTTCAAGAACCTGCTTGATGGTTATAAAAATCTGTCATTTTTCTAGTGTGTATATATAAAGGACTCATAAATATAAACAGCTTTATTCAAGAGTGATATATACAAACATGTAAATAGAGAGGTAAATCATAATGACCAATGTTACTTATATTTTTCTGTTTTGCATGCATGTCAAAAGTTTAGATGACAGCTCAGTAGTACGAGTTTAATCTTATAATCGTAAATGATACGGTTCAAATTCGCTTGAGGAACATTGTAAAATGAAGTTTAGTAACATTGTAATTAATAATAATTTCATCTCTAAAAAAAGTATGTCAAGAGTTGAAACAACTATATGAAACACCAAATCAAATCAAAATTAAATTAAACAAAACAATTATTCAACAAAATACAATTTCCAAAACACAATTGAAGAAAAAAAAAAACAACAGTTTTAAATATCAAATTTGATGCTAAGTGCCTTAATCTTGCCACAACATCTTAACTTAAGTATTCATTGATCAAAAAGGCACAATAACTAAAAGATATCTCAGCTCAGCTCACTCTGCAAAATTTGATGAAAACAAATAGGCTTTCTTTAGTAACCAAAAAATGTAGACTTTTTTTCGTGAAAATTGATTTCGAGAACCTTATTTTATGAGCTAAGATGTGGAATTATTTTCTTCAGTCTTTGGCTTCTTACTTTTGGGTTCTTCTTCCTGATTCTCTTCATGGTTGAGATGTCCATTAAGGGCTGCTTCACCTAAGAGAGAGATATGCTTGCTAGTGATTGTGCGTCCCGCTCTTAATTTTGGACCCCAATGTTTTTCAGGATTTGGAAGAAACCTTGCGACTTTCTTTGCTTGCGCCTTGCTGAGAGACGCTACAGCTCGAGCAAAATTTGCCTGAAAAGGAAGTAGACAGCAAAAAATTTACTACGTGAGATCATCGAACCAAGTCTAAACATGCTCAAAGGTAATATTATATATGCCTCATTTGGATAAACAACTCAATTTTAACTGCTTATGTATAAGATATTATTGTAACAAAATATAAAGATGGACCATAAGCTATGAGTTATTTTCATAAGTTGTCCTGAAGAGCTTATAGAATTAAGCTGAAAACAGATTATGAACATGTAAAAAGATGTTTCTATAAAGGCTCTTAAATAGTCGCACAAATGCTTGTCAAAAGATAGTTCAAATAAGTCAATCTAAACAGACCTTGATTAATAAATATATATTCTTTTCGAAGCATTTGCCTGAACAACTTAATTAAGCATTTGTTCGATAGCACGTATCATATGAGAGTTATGTATTTGTTTCTATACTTGGAGAGGGGATGGGGAAACTCCACATAAACACTATATAAGCTATTTCTATAACACTTATCTCTGGAGAGCATATAAAAATGAGGGGAAACTGAAAGAACTTTTTTGACATATCATAAGCTATTTTTATAAGCTATTTTTTGACATATCATAAGATGAACGAACGTAAAAATTGAATGTATTAAATATACCTGCAGAACAGGTTCCTTTGCGAGTATGATACTTCCCGGTTGATCTGCTGGCTGACCTTTAATAGGATGACTTTTGACCTATAGTGAAAAAGAATTACCGTGTAAATACTGATAATATACTAGAGTTAAAACTTAAAATGCAAGACAATATTTTTCTCGCTAATTTACTCGCTAACCGAGTTATAGTTATAGGGTAGATAAAAGAGACACCATATTATTTTATATACAATTGACTTAAGCCTAACACAAGAAAGCCGAGTACATAATCCCTTACCCAGCAGCGCATTATATCCCAAATAACTTCCATCGGTGCATCTGATTTAAGCCCTATTGCACAAACATGAGTTCTAGAGATACGATATCCAGCATTGATCACAGCAGAACGGAAAAGAACTGCCGATGGAGACGTGCATTTAAGGGTTGACGAAAGGCTGTGCAGACTCAAAAATAGAGGAACATCTGGCAATTCCTGCAAAAAAAATACAGGAAGTTATTTAAACATTTCAACCGCAGTTTTGTCTCGGTTAGAGCAGTTTAAAGTAGATGAATCATAAACAGGAGGTCTCTCTGATTTGGACCGCAGATATAAATATACAATATAATACAGTGTGCATTATGCTGTAAAAATAGGCCTTAAAACAACACACACATACCTCTGATATAGTATTCAATATAGCAGATATGTGTTCGTAAGCAGGATAGCTGGATTTCATACGATCCACGTCTGCTATAATAGAAGCTACCCATTCTTGATCATGTATAGGAGCAGACCATATAGGTCCACCCATAACGAATTTTTTCCCACAATCAGTGCATTCTTGAGGAACAACAGGACCGAATCCGGGCAAATGTCTGACACTGGTATTCTGAAAAGAAAAGAATCGGTTATTGTCTTCCAATTGGGTTATTGGTTTTACATATAAAAACAAATATGATTTAAGTGTATTTTAGGTGTCGAATACAGTGCCAATAACAGACAAGAACATGATAAATACCTTGGTAATGGACCTCCCAAGGGGTTGAAGGTGGAAAGAATCGCAACCAGTGCACTGATAAACATATGAAAGCTTTAACGGAGTCTCTTTCATAGCACTTGCAGAACTGTGATCAAGTATTCCATCTCTCAGTTAGAAACAAAATTATAAATATTACGGAACCATCATTTGATAAAGACATTAACAAAATATTTGCGAAAAGACATAAATGCAAAACTAAGAGGACTTACGTGTATATGCGAACAAAAACACGAAGATAGAAGTCCTTTTGAAAAGATAGCACAGGAACAATATACCGCTTGTATCGGTTAGCATGACTCTGCATTATATTAAGAACAAATATCATAAGTATATTAAAATATTTAAAGATATTCATTAGATCCAAAATTCTTATAAAGTGCTTCAGAAATATACCTCAATGGAAGCAAGAACAATCCTCAAGGCCATTTCGTGGATATATTTCCCTCTCGTCGGGTATGATCCATATCTAGAAGGGAAAAAAAATCAATCATAAGAATGTCGGTTCACCGAACAACTGTGCGAGGAAAGTTCATACTGAGCAAGTGTATTAACATTACTTTGAATAGCAGACCTCCCCGTTGCCTCCACAGAGTACAGCCATATCTGTTGCAGTACACATCAGTATACCTCCATCAGCAACAGATTGAACTGCTGAATCGAGAAACACAGAAGGTGAACCATATGGATCAAGATCAACCTGGAAATAGATAAAGACCATTAAAAATGTGTTTTTGTTATATTAAAAGGTGAATAAAAGTGCATAATAATAGCAATCATCAACTTACCACATCAAATTTATTAGGGTTTTCTAGCATATACACACGAGCATCAGCAAGATGAGACTCCACTTTGGAAGCTGCAACCGAACCGTTGAATTTAATGTTCCTTCTGCAAGCTTCGACAGATGCTGCAAGAAGTAAAACTCAAGAGTAAGCATGCAGATGCAAAAGCTTAATAATCAAAGAAGCATTTATGTCGAACAAAAGTAGCAATTATAAATGCCCAAATAAGCATAGCAACCACTAATGGCGAGACGCTGGTTTATAAAAAAAAATTGTGATCTTGACATTCGATAATTTTAAGATAATTTTCAGAGATTGTTACGAAAAAAATAAGTTATTGTCATTTTATTATAAGCTATTTTTAATAACCTTTTAAAAAATTCGTCTATCAAAACAATTTTTCAATAGAAGCTTCTCAAAACAGCCAATCATTTTAAGCAAGTTTTAGATATTTTTTTCTTTTTAGATTCTCGTTTTTTTATAAGCTAAATGGATAAAAACTCCGAAAAGTGAATATTTTTAAAAAATTGTGATTTTCTAAATAAAAGTTTTTAAAATTCAAAGATAATGTAGACTCATAAACCCATAAAGCACCTGGATCGTTGTCCAAAGCAACAACCTTTCCGATCCCTTCTATTTCACGAGCATATCTGAGAGCCCTTAACCCAGAAGCAGACAAGGCCTATATGCAGACAAATAAAATAGCAATTATACACAACTCTAGTTTCGGATTCAAGTTGTAGAGAAGGCAAAACATTAAAATCAGGTCAAGAATGAACAATAGTGATGATGGCGATGCTTGAATGACATAATTGTGTTATATAAATGGCATCTAAAGGGGCAAACAAAACCTCAAGAACTATCGGTGGTTTCAGCTCCTTTGGTCCTTTTACTTCCGAGTGATCAATTTTCTCTCCGTCGGCATCACATTCTTCATCGATCTTGACAGAACCTTCCATTGTAGTGCATGAATCCTCGGGAGATGCCTCTTCCTTTAATTCACATTTGCCATTTGATTTATGATCTTCTGGTGGAGTTTTGTTATCAACTTCCTCCCCAACGGATTCAGAAGAATCATTTTCAGATGCTTTCTTAGCCCCTTTTGCTTTCTTCAACAAACTTGCTTCATGCTCTTGCTTCCTTTTCGATATAAATGCCCTCAAAACAGCAATGGATAAATCCCTGTTATTGACCTGATAATCACAAAACAAGAATGAATATAGCCTCGATCAACACGAAACAAAAGTTGATTTTTTTTTCATTTCACGCCAATCTTTTTTTAATAAACCAAGGAATTACATAGGAGCACAACAAAAAAAAAAAGTGCATGTTTGTACTTTGTATTGGAAGTGATTTTGGCAAAAGCTATACTTTTGAGCTTCGACAAAACTACGGTGCCACCTTGATTTGATCAAACTCACAATGATTCCAATTTCCAAACATATCCTAAAGTGGATAATGATTGTAGCTAATAAAACCAAACCAGAAAATTCCTTAATAATTCAACTGACAATCACAAATCACCAATAAACCCTATCTCAATAAGTTCATAAAACCTCCAAAATCAACATCACCCCATTATTCAAGATTCAATTTTGTTCAAAACCCATCACTTTTTTCATCATGAACCAAACATTGGATTAAAAAAAATTAGGTTTTTCATCACAGACATAATTTCAGCCATTAAACCCCCATCTAAATAAATCCATATAAACTCCAAAATCAACATCACCCCATTACTCAAATTCCAATTTTATTCACAACCCATCAATTTTTTCACCATAAACCAAACATCAGATTAAAAAAAATTAAAATTTTCAACTAGGGTTTTTCATCAAAACCTTTGATTTCAAAGCCAATTACACCAAAAAGGATTAAAAAATCAAACTTTATTGTTACCTGAGCATTGTTATAAAAGACTTTATTCTTCTTATGCATAAGAATCTCAGCTTCACCTTCCTTAACAACTGTATAATCATCCAAATTAGTAGCCATTGTTTTGCTTATACCTTGCAAAAACTGGGATTGTTCAATTTTCTTATTCTCTTGTTCTAGTTTTTGGGAGCAGGTAGAAGAAGAAAGAGAGTTGAACAGAGAAAAAGGGTTCGATGCAATAGTAGCGGTTACTGCAACACGAACTGGCTTCAGTTGAGTTTGAGAGTACAGTTTCCGAAACCAACAACTTAACATGAGAAACCGTTTTTATACATGGCTTAACCCTACTACAGACTTTTTAGATTTTTCGCAATAAAACTAACACGTTTTGTTTGGCACAAGTTATGGCGTATAAATATGCATAAATACTTCAGATTATTTAATGCACCTTCAAATTTTTAGCCCATCCTTTTAAATTTGGGTTTTTTAGAGGGTACGCTAAAAATTTAAGGGATGCACTAAAAATTTGAGGGTTCAATAAGCAATCTGAGAGGTGTGCTAAACAATTTGAGAGGTGTGCTAAGCAATCAAGGGATGTATTAAGCAATTTTTCTTATTTATGCACGGTGCATAAGGAAAAAACTTTTGCACCATAACCACTCTCCTTTTCTTTCACCATATACCCTAAGGGGCCTATTTTTTTTTAACTTTTTTTAAATATATAGATAAAATGACAAAGTTATTATAAATTCACACACACTTAAAGTGGAGTGACCGAAGATCAAACCCGATCATGAATGTCTGACCTAACAATTTTGATATTTTCTGTCAGTTGAGTTAGAACTTTTGAACGTATTTTTAGTATCTTTAATGGCCTAAATTGTTTGTTATTTTTATTTATTTATTAGTCGAATCTTAGATTGCCGATATCAAGTTCAAATTATTCGATATTTTTTCTTCATAAAGATTGATTATTCAACACTATTTTTTTCTAAGATTAGAAAATTTTGATGGTTTATGTCTCATCAAGTCAAATTACTGAATTAATTTTGTTTGTTATTTAAGTTTTTTAATGATTAATATCGTTTTATCATCTAAAAGTTTAAGTAAATTGAATTTTCGTATATTCAAGAATATAATTTTATTTGTCGTGTGCATGTGAGTATTCATTGTATGATTTGAATAAATGATTTGACAATAATAAAAAAACATTTAATTACTGCCATAAAAATAACACATTTTATTACTATCACGTCCATTGAGAGAATTTATGTAAGTCATAAAATTTTATTACTACCAATTATTTGTTAGAGTATGAGGGGGCAGCTGGGGATCATCCACACGATGACCAAGAACACAAGTTATGGTGCATAAGCCATGTTTATGCACCGTGCATAAATATCTCATATTGCTTAGTGTACCCTCCAAATTTCTAGCGCACCCCCAACCAGATTGTTTAGTGCACCCCCTAAATTTCTAGCGCACCCCCCAATTTGGGAGGTGCATTAAAGAATTTGAGAGGGGTGCATTAGAAATTTTGGAGGTGCACTAAGTAATTTTCATCATTTATGCACGGTACATAAAGAAAAAGCTTATGCACCATAACCACTCCCATGACCAAGAGCATTGATACAAGTGAGTTGGAACACCACACTGCAATGAGTTTATGGGTTTCTCACTTATAAATGTTCAAGTCTCCATACTTTTAACCAATGTGGGACTTCTTCCCCACACTACTCACACTTAACACTTCTTGGGTTTCTCAACACTTTTAACCAATGTGAGACTTCTTCCCCACACTACTCACACTTAACACTTCTTGCGTTTCTCAACACTATCCCTCAAGTGTGAGTGTACCACATTGCTACCTCTCAATGTTGATGATACTTTACTTTTCTCAACGGGTCATTACTTAGACGGTCCCTTTCTCCTGAACCAAAGGCTCGTGATACCACTGTTAGAGCACGAGGAGGCAGTTGTGATCATCCACACGATAACCAATAGCATTGATACAAGTGAGTTGGACACTACACTCTTACCCAAAATCTTAAAGCAATGGGTTTATGGGTTCTCTCACTTATAATTACTCAAGTCTCCACACTTTTAACTAATGTGGGACTTCTTCCCCACACTACTCACACTTGACACTTCTTGGATTTCTCAACATTATCATGGTGAAAATTGAGTCAATGTTGCATAAAATAGTTTGTACATCAAATAAACGACTAGTACGTTTGAAGCTCTTGCAACAATTTCGAAGATGAAACTTCTGAGAGATTCGAGTCGAATGTTGATAGTTCTTGAAATTGATATGGCAAAAATGATTTATGTCTTAGAAATTGTACAAATACATACTACATCGGCTCAATTATAAATAAGTACTAATCCTTGAGAAATATTTTTCATCATTTACCTTTATTCGTCTTCATTTAAAATGTGTCCATGACTTTACTCATCTATGTGATTACAATTTAATCAAAATAAGTATAATTGGGAGTATAAAAAATTATAGGAAATTTTTTATCTTTGGAGATGAAGCTCATGAGAGATCCAAGTTGAATGTTGATAGTTCTTGAAATCGATATGGCAAAAATGTATTATTTCCTCCGTCTCAAAACTATTGTCCTTTTAGAGTTATGCACGTAGATTAAGAAACAACAAAGATTGATATGTTAAGTCTCTTTTACCCTTACTTTATTAAGAAAGAGAAAATATATTTAATTAATATTTTAATTTTTGTGAGGATATAAATGGTGAACCAACTTTAATTTTACATTGGTTTCCGAAAAGGACAATAGTTTTGGGACAAAACTAAAAAGGTAAAAGGACAATAGTTTTGAGACGGAGGGAGTATGTCTTAGAAATTGTACAAATACAGACTACATCACCTCAATTATAAATAAGTATTGAGCCTTGAGAAATATTTTTCGTCATGTACTTTTCCTCGTCTTAATTTAAAATATGTTTTTCCATGACTTTACTCATTTAAGTTATTCATTTGAATTTGAATATATTTGACATAACTAATAATTTTAGATATTTTAAAACTATCGTTATTTAAATTGATCTAGAGATATTATGTAGTCTCTCTAAAATACTACTGTGCAAAATCAAATCTTGGATATGTTATATAGTTTTTGTATTTGTATATGTTGGACTAGTTTATTCATTTTTTTTTTGTAAGGAAGCTAAGAAAAAAGAAAAAAGGTAAAAAGAAAAATTAAACACGAGGGAAGAAGGTTCCCATTGCGTCATTTCTAAAAAGATCACGAAGGCCTTCTAGAGGAGAAGTGTGGGTCAAGAAGTCAGCATCTGATGAAGCTCCAAGTTTAGCGAAAAAATCCGCACATTGGTTCCCTTCTCTAAGTGTGTGATATAGGAAAATATTGGTTTGAGAGAGCAGCTATTTTATATTTTGGATCAACACGGCATGAATATGATACTTAACCTGCGGACCTTTGATGAGGTTGACACGGTGTAAAGAGTCAGAATAGCAGACAAGTTCATCAATATTCATGTCTTTGGCCAGCAAGAGGCCCCTATTGATAGTTGTCAGTTCTGCGGATAAAATGTCATAAGATCCTTGAATGAAGTCTGAGAAGCCTACAAGATAATGACCGAAGGTGTTTCGAATAATGTTAGAAGATATTCATGTCTTTTAAAATTTGTTTTGAAACATTATATTTTGCAAATAGTAAAAAAAAAATTATAGTAATTTTTGCAGGTGGGGGCGGGGAAACCCATTTTATGTTTAGGGCGAGCGTGCGTGTTCACATATCACCCCCGAATGGGTTTGAGGGCGGGGGCGGGGCCGATATTGTTTAAACCAGCTTCTGTCCCGTCCTGTTGACATGCCTACTACCAATTGAGCTAAGTTCATGAATTTTTTTTACATAAATATGGATTAATGTTAAAATTTGTAACATAGGAGCAATATCCATAGTTTAAAAACGCTATAATTAAACAAAAAAAAAGAAAAGGAAAATGTTATAATTGGAAGAAAATCTATTTAATTGTGCCTTTGAAACGAAGACAAATACGTTTATAAGTGTTTATTGAACCCTAAAATATATTACCTCCGGTCACATTTATAAGACAAAAAAATTATTTGCGCGGTGTTTAAGAAATTTAAGCGTAGTTAATTTTCGTGATTTAATACAATATAGTGTTTTATTTTACTAACATAGTAGTTAAGTTTACTACTCCCTCCGTACCACAATATAAGTCGTTTTGGGAAAAAAATTTGTACTCCCTCCGTCCCGAAATATAAGGGAAAAAAACCACTTTTTTTTGTCCCAAAATATAAGGGAAAGAAATCAATTTCAAGAATGTTTTTCCTTATTCTCATGAAATTAATTGTAAATTGCATTTAATTTTCTCTTTCTCCACTTTTCTCTATAAACAACAACCAATCAAAATTGATTTTACATTTTTCCATGCACTTATTCAAAGAAAAATCACACAAAATCATATTTTTAATTCTCATGTTTATGTTTTCTTAATAAGTGTGTTTTTTTTATTTTCCCTTATATTTCGGGACGGAGGGAGTACCAAAATATAAGTCGTTTTACAATACCAATGCAACATTTAATGCTAATTTTCTAATTATACCCTTAACTCTTTATTACTATCTCTTCTTTTACTTCTGTAATTTATTTTTTCCATACCATTAATGAAGGACAATTTTGTAAACTAACTCATAATTTCCCTTTTTTCATACAACAATGATGACATTTCTTAATTTGTGTGATAAGGTCAAAACGAATAATATTTTGGTACGGAGGAGTATATTGTTCTTTTGATTCTTTTTGGAAATCTCATACTTTTATAAAAGTGAAATAAATACATTAAAAAAGATAAAATAAAATTTAAAGTTTTTTTCCTTATAAATATAACAGGAGAGAGTATGCTGTCTTGCTGTATGATTTCCTCGCTGATCTTAATTTAATTTCTTCGTTGAAAAAGAAAACTACTTAATTAACATGATGTTTAGGTATCATAATGGAGGACGTATCAATATCATCGTGGAGATGGTGGAGTGCTGAATTTTCTCTTTTTTAGACATGCGGTTACTAAGATAATGGATAGATGAGTAGTTAATACTTTTTTTTTTTGATACAAAAATTATATTTCAAACGGTTGTGGAGAATCGAACTGCAGTCATCGTTATTAAATTCAGCGTCAAATATCACTGAACCAACTAATATTTAATGTAATTAATACTCTTTATTATAAGAAAATTTTAACTTTTTAGATTTATAGAATATTTAATGTATATATGAAATATCTTATGAAATATATTATAAAATATATATATTAAACATTTTATGAATTTAAAAAACAATTTTTTTTATATAATAAGGACCGAAGTGGAGGAAGTACTTCCTTTGTCTTGAATCTTTTAGTTTTGTCACAAAATTTTGATTTTTTTAAAAACTTAAGGTAGAAATAATGATGTTTACTATTTGTATCTTACAAAAGCCTAATTGAAAAAAAAAATTGTACCTTACAAAAATTAAAACATTGATCAAATGAATTTTTTCTTAATAAAGTAAAAGTAAAAGGTACTTAAAGGTCTGTTTGGAAAAATAGCTTATAGCTGATGATTGATAGCTTATAGCTCATAGCTGATAAGTTAATTGAAGTGTTTGTAAAAATTAACGGTTAAATAGACCGATAAATACAAAATAACATAAAAAAACATTATTAATTCATAATAAAATTTATATCAAATTAATATTTAAAATAATAAGAATTTAAATATTTATAACAGATGATATACTTTAATTTTATTTCAGGTCAAATTAATATTTATGTTCATTAATTTTTTCTTAGAATATTTATTTTCATTATTTATAATTTTTTTTGTATAAAACTATAAATATATATTTTTATAGTTATTGTATAAATGCATATTTTTATATTTAAAATACTTAAAATTTAATTTAGTCTTAAAAAATAACTTAGAATTTATTAATTTCATATATTTTTTGAGTGTTATTATTATTAAATTAATTTTTATTCATTGAATTTTTTAAATATTATATAATATTTAATTACTGTATAATTAAAAAGTGACACCAAACACATACTCCCTTGATATCTCTTCTTTAGAAGGCCTTCGAGATCTTATTAAGAATGACGCAATGTGAACCTACTATCCCCGTAATTAGTTTTTGTTTTTAGTTTTTTCTTTTTTCTTTTTAGCATCTTTACCAAAAAAAACACATACTCCCTCCGGCCTTAATTCTATATAACCTACTTTTCACTTTTTAGATTTATTGGATATCTAATGTATTTGGTCTATAAATAAGATCTACATACATTAGTTATTCAAAGAATCTAAAAAAGTTGAAAATTGCTTATAATTAAAGTTGAAGGGAGTACGTATTAAGTTGGAACCAATGTATTTAATTAGCCTCTGTATACAAACACAACGCGCCTGAGAAGTTGTTAAATAAATAAATTTGTTTTATTCAAATTCAAATTATAATAAATAATCAAGGGTAAAATAGGGTTTTGGAAAAAATAATAAGGGTAAAAGTGGAAGAAAAAATGATAAGCAATAAGTTATAAGTTAAAACGTTATTTGAAATAACGTCTGAAAAATAAGCTAAAAGTCAAGAAAATAAGCTATAACCTAATGTTGCAAAAAACCTTTTCAAACAGGTCATTTTTTGACAGTTGAGCTTATAAGCTATAAGCTATAAACTTATAAGGTATAAGCTACAAGCTCCAAATCGGTGCTTGCCAAACAGATCCTAACTTTTTTGTAAATAAAAAGTACTTAAGTACATCAAAAGTTTTGGAATGGAGGGGTGCGTTGGAAGAAGAGGAGGTGGCAAAAATAAAGCTTAATTATTTTTTTTGTCCTTAATTTATTTTTTCATTTTATTTTAATCCTTTAATTATTAAAAGTTTCAATTTGATCTTTTAACTTATTTTTTAATTTTGTTTTGGTCCCTTGACTATTAAAAGCTTGGTATTAGTCCCTTAACTTAGTTTTTTGTTTCGTTTTAGTGCATTAACTCTTAATACATTCATTGTAATAGAAAAGGACCAATCCTAACATATAAGACTAAAGTGGTTGACGGAGAAAGAGTTAAGATACTAAAACGAAAACAAAAATTAAGTTAAAAGACCAAAACAAAACTTTTAATAGTTAAGGGACCAAAACGAAAACAAAAAATAAGTTAAAGAACCAAACAAAACTTTTAATAATTAAGTGATTAAAACAAAATTAAAAATAAATTAAGAGACCAAAAGAGTAATTAAATCCAAAAGTAAGCAGTGTTGTGGGTTATCTTTTGGACTCAGAAAAGGAGGCTGCATCTGGTATTCCTTATTGGGTTGGGAGGGTCCATCATAAGGGATTAAGTTTTTCAAGGGAGGGTGTAAGAAGCAATATATCTAACAATAGATCATGAAGAACTCTTTTTGGGGTAGTTTACTTCGGTTCCGTTATGGTTTGATGCATTCAATTTTTTTGAGTGGTGTGGTACGACATGTTTGCTCTTCACACTCAATATGGTGGCGCAATTTGTTGGGTGTGGGGGAATCAGATATTAACTATTTTAGCAGTAATATCCGTATTGTGGTGGGGAGAGGTAACAATGTTGGGTTTTGGAATGAGAAGTGGTTGGGTAGCCAACCTTTATTTGCAAGAACTCTTTGTGATTTTGTTTGCAAAAGACTTCAATCAGGAGGATGTGGTAATGGATAAGTGGGATCAGGTTCATTCGTGTTGGAAGTGGAGTGGCGGGATGGTTTTTATAGCGAAGAAGCAGCAGCATTGGGGGAGTTAGAGACTATTTTACATGATATTTCTTTGGCTCCCAATCAAAAGAATTGTTGGCGTTGGACTCCGAGTGCTATTGATCTCTTTTCCGTTAATTTTTATTATTCTGTTGGAGTTAAAAGGTATACCGCATGCGGTTTCGAATTCTCCAATCACTTTTTGTAAGTTGTTGGAAAATAACGTTCTATCCAAGGTTGGTTATTTTGGTTGGAGATTACTCTTAAAAAAATTACCAACAAAGTTGGCTTTAGCTCATAAAGGTATTATTACAGAAGACTTTGATATGTGCTGTGTTTTTTGTTTTATGCATTTAGAGGATTGCAATCACTTGTTTTTCTCTTGTGCCTTTGCTCAATTCATTTGGAAGTTGGTTACTAAGTGGAGGGGTTGTCAGGAGGTTACAGGGGCTGAAGGTTGGCATCAGATTATGCAGTTTGGTAGTTTAGTTAATGTTAAGAAGGGTATTCGTGTTCGTCATTTATTTTGGCTCCCTACGACTTGAAATTTATGGAGAATGCTGAACAATATCATTTTTCAAGGAGTGTCGGTGGATGTAGCATCTTTGTTGCATAACATTTTTTTTACTTTTCCTGGTTTTGGTTATGTAGCTGTGTTGGACATTCTTGTTCTATTTTTTTTTCGGATTGGTGTCATAATTCGGTTGCTTGTCTCCATAGTTTGTAGACTTCTTCCATGAATTGTAAAGGTTGAGTACTCCTTATACTCCTCATAATTCATTATTGTTTATCAAAAAAAAATCTATGGGAGGAAATTGAACGACCAACACCGACGAGAAATTTGGTGATTTCGAGTTAGTTCCATTTATGTACCCTCTATTTATTTCCCAATTAGGAGAGATAGATATAAATGCAAAAGATTAGTGAGATTCATAGTGGAGTCCATTTATTTAATGGGTCTTGCTAATCTATTACTACCTCCATCTTTAATTATAAAAGTCTGTTTGACCATTGTACAATACATACGTCAATGTACAATTTTGATTATTAATATTTTTCATTATTTAGCAGTAAAAATTATCAAAATTGATATTTTAAAAATATTCATCAAAACAAATCAAACAAGATCTTATATGCTAATATTTACATCTATATATTTTTTTAAAAATACAGTCAAAATATAATAGATGAATAATAGAATTTAGTCAAACCGAATATTATATTTAGGGTCGGAGACTCGGAGGTAGTAGTATTGTTTGTGGCTATCTCGCTTATAAATGAACAATAAATAAATGGTAGATTGACGGAATAATCCCAAACCGTAAATATGATAGAATTTTTGTTGGAATATTTTTAGTATTCCAATAATATTATGTGTGCAAATATCTTTATCAATTAAATTAGCTATTTATCAATTAAGAGCCTTAGTTGATAAGTGATCAAATTAAGTAAAAGGCTAATTAGATTTCTATTTAGATAATTAATTAATTGATTAATTAATTGGTATGGGCTCAATATGAGTGGATGTCCAGATATTTGGATGGCCCATTAACGGAATAATGGGAAACCCTAATGGTCATCCAATATAAAAGAGGCTATGGTCCCCAATACACCGTACATGGCAGAACTCTCTCTTCTCCCCATCTGAAGAGAACTTAAGGCATAAAGGTACCGGTTGAGGAAGAACCAAATCAGCCACCGCTAACCGTGTTGATGTTGACGTTTGCTCTAGATCACCTCTCTTTATCGTTGTTGTCGAGAGGGCTATTGTTAAAGCTATATCCAGGTATTCCTAATACCGAGTTCTTAATATCTATCTTAATAAATCAAACATGTCGTAGATCCTGTTTTATATACATGTTCTTTGCTTCCGCCTAAAGTATGATTATTGACTTAATCTTTTATTGACGAACATGTGTATGTAAGTCTATTAAATTAATTCCAACAATTTTCTCTTTGCTTTTCAATGTCATCAAGAATGCGTCAATCGGACTCATGCAACTCAAGTTATGGTAATAATTGTCATAGTAAAATAAAAAATAGTGATTTTTCTTATAGTTCAATGTGAAAGTTTTAAATGGTAGTATTTAAAAAGGAAAAAATTTAGGTGTATTTTTTTAGGTATTTTTTGTATAGTTTTTAATATAAAATTCACTTTTGTGGTTATAACAAACTTTGAGAAAATCATAAATTTGAGGAAATCAAAGTTTGTTAGGTTAAGTACCATACGAAAAATATCTAATAAAATGCACCTAAGTTTTTTTTCTTTTTATTACTGCCATTTAAAACTTTCACATATATTAAACTTAAAGAAAAATCACTATTAGGCTAAATCCTCCTTTTGGTTTCATGAGCTTAGCTCAATTGATTGGACACCACATTATATATGTAGGGGGCGGGGAATCGAACTCAGTCATCTCATTTCTCCACTTTAAAAGTGGAATTTATAGCCATTAAATTACTTGACCAAAAAAAAAATCACTATTTTTTACTCCTCCATTCTTTTTTAAGCGTCGTTTTGGATAGTAACACTAAATTAAGAGAGTAGATTTTTGCACATTTTTTTTCCAATTATACCCTATTTTAATCCACCAATAAATTCCTATTTTTCTCACACTTTCTTTTTCCAATAAAAATATTTATTATTTTATGATGTACCAAAAAAATTAATATGTTATAATAATGTACCCAAAAAAATAATATTTTATGTACAAAAAAAATTAATATGTTATATTTCTCTAGTAACAAACAATTGTTAGTTATATGTCGATTTTCTAAATATTCTGCACATGTCTTTAATATATTTTAAGGGTCCGTTTGGTGCGCAGGTTAGGAAATAAGATATGTTAAAGTTTTCCAATTTTGTTTTAATCCGTTGTTTGATGTACCAATAAAAAAGGATAAATTTAACTTACCATTAAGCTTATCTAATTACTCTTTGTTATTTTAATCCTTATTTTCGACTGAGTTATCCAATTACTTTTTTTTTCTTCTCTTATCATGTGTGCACCAAATGACATAATATGTGCTAATCTTGTCACTATCATATCGTATTATTATTCAGTTCTTATCATATCTTGTCTTTATCTATCCGGCGCACCAAACGGGCCCTAAGTAGATATAAAACTTATTTCAAATTCACATTAATCAAAAGTTAAGAAAAATTTGTTTAAATTTGAATATATATATATATATATAAAACAAGAAACAAACTTTGTTAAAAAAAAACAAATTTTGTTTAAAAAATATTTTGTTTTTCAAATATATACAGTCAAGATAGTATTTTATTGAAAAAATAAAAATAATTGACAAAAGATATAATTAAAAAATTATAGCCTTAAAATACAAAAATGACACTTAATTATGATCGTTAAATCAGTCATTTTGCGACTCTTAAAAAAGAATGGAGGAACTATTTTATAACCATGTTATGCTTTAAAAAGTAACCACTACCTCCGTTCGTTTTTACTTGTCGTTTTAAAAAAAAATATTTATTCCTTTTTACTTGTTATTTTGGCAATTTAGGTTATATTTTGCCTATTATACCCTCTTTCCTATTTTATTTTATTGACCAAATTTTGTATAATTTCTTTTGTTGAAACAATATAATCTTTTTATTGTATACAAATTTTGTTTGTTTTGAAATAAAGTTTGTTACAATTTTGTTAGGAATAGATAATGTTTGTGAAAAAGTAGGAAATTATTGGTGAATTAAAAATATGATATATATTTTTAAAAAGTGCATAATGGGAAAATTAGGTGTAAAAATACGCTCTTCTATTTTGGTCTTTTTTCCTAAAACAACAAGTAAAAAAGAACGGAGGTACTAGTATTTAGTATCTACTGCCGTTTAATATTGACGGAACTTTGTTAGAGAATTTGTTGGTTATACAAGTTCAATTCTCCAATCCTAATCATATTTCCTTCGTAGACAAAAACGAACAGTTAACCACTTAGTTATGATACTAAAAGAATTAAACATTTGTTTAAAGTCAAAATCGACGACAGAACATATGTTCTCCCTATCAAATAAATAAATTGTAGCTATTGTTTTGCTTTATATATGCAAAATCAAATTTTGGATTTGTAGAATCTTCTTCTACTTTTACAACGCAGGTAGAAAAAGAAAAAAGAGAGTTGGACCACGTCCACGAACAAGCTTCAGTTGCAGTTTGAGAGTACCAATTTTTGAAACCATCATTATAAGAAACAATTTTTATACATAACTTTTAAAATATGTAAAGTGAAAATTCTACAACAAAATTTAAAAATCAATATGTTTTGTTTAAACCCGAGTATTTATTTTTTGATTAAGTATTTTCCTAATTAGTTTTGTATTGTTTTTTAATGGCCTAATTGTTTGTTATTTTTATTTATTTATTATTCGAATTTTAGATTATCATTGTCAATCTTAGATTATTTGACACTTTTCCTCTCAAAGGTTATCCGACACTTTTTTTTTAGAATAGAAAACTTTGATGGTGTTTGTTGCCTTAATTTCATCTGTTTCCACTAAAGGATCTGCGAGACTATAAATAAAGGCATCAATTTTATTTGGTATATTTTATGGGTACGTAACGAAATAATAAATCATTAAGAATTCATATACACACAAAATGGGAAAATTAAACCTTCCACCCCTACACTTAACTATTCACCCCTACAAATTACTTGAAAATCCTATTTTGTCTTTTATATTATTAAATTTTTTATAATATTATATTTTATCATTTGTTTCACCCCTACAATATATTGTTCCGATAATTTTAATTTTTTTCCGGTTTGTTGTACTTACCGGAACGATTTTTCAATGTGTTCCGGTGTGATAATTTTATCAAGCTTTTCAAGCATTCATACCGGAATACTTAAAAATTTCATTCCAGTTTGTTAAAATTCGTACCGGAATATTTGAATATTTATACCGGAAAACTATTAACATGTTCCGGTAAATAGAAATTTCTAATAGTTTTCCGGTATTGCTAAAATTGCATATGAGCATCAGTCACCCAATTGAAGGAGCAACATCAAGAATTTGTTTCAACACATTCCTATGTACAAATTTGAATCAAGTCCTTAACAAGAATCACAACACAAGGCATAAATTCATGAACAATCGTTGCTAACCTAATCTTTTCTTCTTTCCAAAGCTTTTCAAAATTCAGTAACAATCTAATCAACAGAGCTCACGAGAAAAGGCAGAACAGAGGTTCCGGAACAAAATTGATTGGGTTATCAATTTTAACAATTACCGAAAACTATTAGAAATTTCTATTTACCTGTATAAATATTAATAGTTTTTCGGAACAATTAGAAATTGTTAGCAATACCGGAACAATTTTTCTACCGGAACAATGTTAATAGTTTTCCGGTATAAATATTCAAGTGTTCCATTACGAATTTAAACAAACCGGAACAAAATTTTCAAGTGTTCCGGTATGAATGCTTGAAAAAATTGATAAAATTATCACACCGGAATATATTGAAAAATTGTTCCGGTAAGCACATCAAACCGGAAAAAATTAAAATTACTGGAAGAATATATTATAGGGGTGAAATGAATAATAAAATATAATATTATAAAAAATTAAATATTAAAAAGGACAAAATAGGATTTTCAAGTGATTTGTAGGGGTGAAGGATTAATTGTTGGGGTGGAAGGGCAATTTTTCCAAAATGGAAAGACTAAAGTTAAAATTCCAGTTATTTGTAATATATATTTGGCCCAATTTTTTTAGAGTCTAAAAGTTGTTTTAAACTTAAAGTTAAAATTAAGAGCTTTAGAAATAAAATTAAACTAAATTGAAAACCGCGCCCTGCGCGGGAGTTTGTAAATTGAATCAAATTTTCTTATTAAAGAAATATTGTTATACAACGATAATATATTAATAATAGTGGACATGTAAAGTATTGATTTAAAGCAAAAACCATTTTAAACTTTCACATTAAACTTAAAGAAAAACCATTATTTATTTTATATTCATGTTATACCTTAAGTAATTATTTAGTATCTATTGCCGTTTGATATTGACTTAACTTCGTCAAAGATTTGTTGGTTATACAAGTTCAATTGTCCAATTTTAATCATATTTTCTTTATACAAAGTGGAAATAAACGAACATCTAACCACTTAATTATCATGTCAAAAGAATTAAAAATTTACTAAGAGTCAAAATACATGTTCTCCCTCTCAAGTCTCAAATAAAAATATTTTTTATATGCAAAAATCTGAGTTTAAATCCTTAATATAATTTATTTGAAGTGTTAAGTCTCATACCATATGAACAAGTTAATGTAAACAAGTTGCATATGCTCGTACCCAAGTTTATAGAATATAGATCCAACTGGCAAATGGCTACAAGTTATTAGGTACTTGATAAAGTTTCCTATTGAAGGCTGTTAATGTGTCATTTTTTAATTTGATGAGAACTCACTACCTTACCCTACGTTGCTTGCTTGTTTCAAACTCTTTTTCAATGACTCAACACATAGAAAAGGCAAAGCAAGTTCATAATGTATACGTTTTTGTTAGGTATGTTTCAGAAAAGACGAAGTATTGTAGTACATAATTTAGACCATGTTGTTGTCACATGAAGTTAATCATTCCACATTTTGATAGTAGTCACTTTTGAGATGCATAATCTTTATGAGCTTTCAAAGTATAGTAGTTAGTTAATTCATTAACCACTTCAATTAGTTATTTGATCCCTTCATATTTAACAAAAGTGGTCGACAAATCTTAGTTCAACCGATAGAAAATATCAAAATTATTTAGTTGAATGTCTACGACCGAGTTTGATTTCTGATTCTCCATTTTATGTGTGAATTTTCAATAATTTTTTATTTCGCCTACGTACAAAACAAAGTGTGAGAATGTCATTTTATTTCATGTCATGATAAATTCATTCAACAATTTTTTATATTTCGATCAACCAATCACCCTTTAGGAAAAAAATCTATGAGAAAATTGTGTTCGCCAACAAGAAAGAGAGATACTAAAGAAAATGAATCAATATTATTTTTATGTCTTAACTCTCCGATTATTAAGAGAAATGAACAATAATAACTCAAATTTATCCGAGATAAATAAAATTTGGCCTTGAATAGTGACATCTAAGCCACAATATTCGCCTTTTGTGCACTTAATGTATGTGAATTTCGCCGCTAAATTCTTTGACACAAATTTTTTTTGACCCGAATTTTCTTTTGAATAAAATAAACTCGGACCCTATAATAGGAACCATTATGCATTTTATTTTATTTTATTCTTATTTTCTCTTTTCAATTAGAATTACAAAAATGTCACATTATTTTCACTTTGTTTTCAATTTTATTTTTTTTGCATAAAACTAAAATAATATTTTTGTAATTGAAACTAAAAAAAAAGTTTTTTAAACCAAACTTTGTTGAACTTTGTATAAAACTAAAATAATATTTTCACTTAATATTTTTTTAATTGAAACTAAAAAAAAAGTTTTTTTTGCATAAAACTAAAATAATATTTTCACTTAATATTTTTTTTCTTCATTTATGTTGAACTTTGTTAAGTTTCTTGATGAAAGAACTTTTAATATTTTTGTAATTGAAACTAAAAAAAAAAAAGTTTTTTTTGCATAAAACTAAAATAATATTTTCACTTAATATTTTTTTTCTTTATTTATGTTGAACTCTGTTAAGTTTCTTGATCAAAGAACTTTTAATCCCCTTCAAACCCAACAGTTGAAGTGTTATGTTCACTTTTACACATCCCTTCTATTCTTGTATGTAGCGGTTGCTTTAAGATGTGGAAACTTGAACTGAAATCTTAAGTATTAGATAGTGATATTGATATATAGCAATAAAATTGTATAATTTTCTAACAACCATTAGGTGACTTATACATAACTTAGAACCACAAGAGAACTCCCTAGAATTTTTTCTCTCTACAATACTATACATTTAATGTGCATTGCATTTTGCCACTAAATTACAACTCCTAGTCTCAAAAAATTTATTCTCTTCATTGAGCTAAAGATTGATAATATCAAACACATTATTTACCAATGAGGCTTGTCCTTTCATTTCTTTGTGTTCTTGTGCTATTCTCTTATGCAGGTGAGATATTATAAAGTTTAACTATTTGTTTGTTTAATTTTATTTTTTTTCACTTATATATACATTTTCAACTAATTATTTTTTATGTTTTTTTTTATCATAGTTGCATATGATCCTTTGGATCCAAATGGAAACATAACAATCAAATGGGATGTTATGTCTTGGACACCAGATGGCTATTTGGTAAGTATAGACTACATTGCTAATTATATCTATGAAGCACAGACACATACACGAACACTGACACGTCAACACTGATAAAATGACATAATTCAGTAGAATCATCGTGTCGGTGTCGGACACCGGGACATGTGTGATCTGAAGAGTCTCCGTACTTCATAGTTTTATATTTTCAAAGCAAATTCAAATTCCAACATATATAGTTATAGAATAAATTATTTTGTTATTCACTTAAGAAAAAGCCCTTACAATGCTCATAGGTATTACAACTTAAGTGAAAAAGTACCTTACAGTGTTCTGTTTGAGTGAAAAAGTTAAATGAGATTAGTTTCTGAAGCTGAGATGATAAGTTAATTATAACTTACATGATAAGCTATTATACAAAAGAAAAAAAAAAAGCTTAATCAAGTTTATCTCTACTAAGACCATGCTTGGATAAATTGCTTAATCAAGTGCTTATCATAAAAGTGTTTATGAATAAGTTATTTTTATATCAAAAGATAAAATAAAGTCAAAATCGTTTTCATATAAGCTATTTAAAAAATGATCATGGAGAGCTTATAGAAATAAGTTGAAAATAGATTTTGAACATGTCGTAATTAAGTTCTCTCTAACAGTCTAACAAGTGCTTATGCGTTTTTTTTTATCAGGCAACAGTAACAATAAACAATTTCCAAATGTTTCGACACATTATGAATCCGGGATGGACATTAGGCTGGACATGGGCTAAAAAAGAAGTAATATGGTCGATGGTAGGAGCGCAAACAACCGAACAAGGTGACTGTTCTAAGTTCAAAGGAAATATACCTCATTGCTGCAAGAAAATCCCTACAGTTGTAGACCTTCTTCCTGGTGTACCTTACAATCAGCAATTCACAAACTGTTGTAAAGGTGGAGTTGTTTCAGCATGGGGACAAGATCCTACACAATCTATATCGGCTTTTCAAGTTAGTGTAGGACAAGCCGGTACCTCAAACAAAACGGTTAGACTTCCGAAGAATTTCACTCTTTTGGCTCCTGGACCTGGTTATACTTGTGGCCCTGCAAAGATTGTTCCTTCCACCAATTTTCTTACTCCTGATAGACGCCGCAAGACTCAAGCATTGAGTAAGTTCTCTAGCTAGTAAAATCTCAATTTCCTCATCGTTTTTCACACAGTATTGTCGATTGCATATCACAGAAAAATAGCTATTTGTTCAAATTCTTCTAAGCTATGAAAGTGTTACAGCGCCTTTGTAGTCGCTATTTGACAATTATTTGTTCAAATTTATAGTATAGGATTTTTGATGAATCCATTGTACTGAAGATACTTATGGGTCTTTTTAAAATAATTAAACTGAAGAATCTGCATATATGCTGAACATAAATTATTTTAATAATAGAAAAACCGAAGAATCTGCATATAATGAGTGCCTTTGTTATGATAATTGACTTATTTCAACCGTAATGTGGCTTCTGCTATTTTCCTGCAACGCTATCTTCTATTTCATATAGTACATTTTTGGTGTTTCGCTAATTTCCACAATCCGATGTCCATAACACTGTTATTTTTTTTTTTACTAAATAGCTTATGAAGAAGGAACAGTGATTTTTTCAAATTCGGCTACACTACAGCACTACATTTGTCACTATTAAAAACATTGTTTCGACATAGACAATTATCTGAGTTTCCTTTTGTTATTATTTGATTATTATGCAGTGACATGGAACGTTACCTGCACATACTCGCAATTTCTAGCACGAAAGAATCCAAGCTGCTGCGTATCTTTATCATCTTTCTACAATGAAACCATTACACCTTGTCCCTCTTGTGCATGTGGCTGCCAAAACAAGAAGAATTGTGTGAAGTAAGTCTTATATATTGCATAAAGCAATTTATAACCCTAAAACGTTTTCAACGAAAAAGAATTTCAAATAATGCTATCACTGTTGGTTTTGTTATGCAGGAGTGATTCTAAGATTCTGAGCATGGTAGGAGTTCATACTAAAAAGAAAGATAATGAACCATTGATGCAATGCACTCATCATATGTGCCCAATTAGGGTTCACTGGCATGTGAAAACTAACTATAAGGACTATTGGCGAGTAAAAATCGCGGTAACGAATTTCAATTACAGGATGAATTACTCTCTATGGAGTCTTGCTATTCAACATCCAAATCTCAACAATGTCACACAAGTTTTCAGCTTTAATTATAAGCCACTTGTTCCCTATGGATCCATAAGTGAGTATCATCCGCATATAGATATTAAGTTTTTATTATAACTCAATCAGAGTAAACAATCGTTTTGATCCTTAAATGTGTGAGAACCTATCACAACGGTCCCTGAGTATATCGAAATTACAAAACACACCCTCAAGTGTCTTTTCTGTTAGTATTTTGTAGACCAAATTGACTAACAGAAGAAACATTTAAACTGCTTTTGTAATTTTAATACATTCAAGGTCACTATTACGACAACACGATTAAAATTACTAGTTACTCCTTTAAGAATGACCATTCAACCATTTTGTCATTATTTTGCATGCAGATGACACAGGCATGTTCTATGGAATGAAATACTTCAATGATCTACTAATGGAAGCTGGACCAAAGGGAAATATTCAATCAGAAGTACTACTTCAGAAAAACCAAAAAACATTCACATTCAAGCAAGGATGGGCATTTCCTCACAAAGTTTACTTTAATGGTGATGAATGCATGCTTCCTCCACCTGATACATACCCTTTTCTCCCTAATTCTGCATCTGCAAGCTTAGTTAACTTCAAGACATTCATTTTTTCATTACTTTTACTGCTAGCACTTTGGTGAATCGATGCATAGAGTGTAAGATTTTCTTTTGAAACGATAAATGTTAGTAACTTAGTATTGCATCGGAATTGTTTTCTGGACATTTTGAAGCCATGTATATCTACACAGAGATAATGTAACAATTGATATGAAGACTTGAAGACTTGAATCATTCTTTGAAAACACCAAGCCAAACTCGAAGGTTGTGTTTTGCGATACAACAAGTGCTACATGGGTCCTAAGGGTAAATCCCAACAATAATTTTGTCTGTTACATGAAATCAAAATGTTGTCATAATGTTATTGCAATGATATAATTGATAATTCATCTCTCTTTTTAGAATGTGTCTTTGGACAAAACAAGCAACAATAAACCGAAACATTTTACGCTAGATAGGGTTAGCTACGTGGATCAAACGTACTGTAAATCATGTTTAATCGTAATCCATTAAAATCTACATTTAATATCGAGGATGACATTAAAAAGAAAAAAGAAGCCTGATTCTAACTACGTAGCTGCAAAAAATCAGACCAATATCATGATTCTATTTGTCTTCTATATATTTCTTACAATTATAGCAGAAAATACACCAATCATATCAAACCAATAAATACATCATTACAGCATTAGAATAGACATAAGAAAAAATAAAGTAGCAAATTCAACCCTTATGTTGAAACTAAGAAACAAATCATAGGGAAAATGAGCTACTTTTGAATTCTTAATTGATGTCATACTCCAGCTAGGTTTGAAATCCAAATATGTATCATAAGATCGAGTCAAAACTGGTACGCACGCAGATTTTAGATTGTAGAATCGAGCGTACCACGGATCTGAACATTAAGAATATGCGTGAAGTACCAAGGCTACCAACAAAGCCATCAACAAAGTAAGGAAGGAAACTTTGTGTTTCGAACCGGCATTAGGTAACCGTGGATAAGCATCAGGTGGTGGCATTACACAATTATCACCATTGAAATAGATCCTTCGAGGAAACCCCCAACCTTTTTCGAAAGTAAAAGAATCATCCTTTCGGAAAAGTAGCTCTGATTGTACATTACCAATAGGACCGGCTTGCATAAGAAAATCATTGTAGAATTTAACTCCCCACAGCATTGCGGTATCATCTGTTAAAAGAAACATAATCTTCACACAGTGATTAAGAATTTAAGATGAAAATTTAGAATATCACAAAGAAATTTAATACTCAAGAAATTTGAAAAGCCCTTCATAATCTTAGGACAATATAAATTGGCTTATTTGGTTATCTACCAATACTTGTGAAGTTGTTTGACATAGGTTATAAAAATAATTTATGACCTATCTATAAGTTGTATTCAGCTTATCTCCTAACTTTCTATAATAGTGTTATCAAATATCGGCCATGCCGGATATCAGTGGTGGTTTTTAGCTGATATTGCAGGATTTTCCGTCATACTCTGATATGACGGCGCCACATGGCAGCCGGTATGACGGAATTTTGGTTCTCCATCAGAGTTTGCTTGCCATCGACAATACTGATACATAAATACTTATGTGATAAGTGTTTATACTACTAATAACTACACTTGATCTAAAATCGTACACTATATTCAATAAAGTAAAAGAAACATTGGTACGTATTTTATGTCGATAATAAGATAAGAAATCCTTGAAAAATATTACACAAACTTACTTATCGACCCGTAAGGAGTTATTGATTTGTAGTTGAAACTGAAAAGTTGAGTCAGATTGTTGAAGTTTGGATGTTGAACAACCAAGTTCCAATCAGAGTAATTCATCCTGTAATTGAAATTAGTAACAGTAACCTTTACGCGCCAATACTCCTTGTAGTTAAGTTTAATGTGCCAATGAACTCGGATCGGACACATATGTCTAGTACATTGAACCAAAGGCGTAATATTATTATTTCCGGGGCCGTTAACAACCGAGGCCAAATGTGGTGCACTTGGACTGTAACCACACAGAAAAAGTAAATGCATGAGTGTACAATACTTATTTCTGTTTAGAATGAAATTATAGTGTTAAGAGTGACGAAAGCGTACTCTACACATCTTCCTGACTGAGCTGAGTTGCCTTGGCAGCCACACGAACATGTCGAGCAGGGTACAATGGTATCGTTATAGAAAGATGAGAGGGAGACACAACAACTTGGATTTTTCTGAGATAAAAATTGTGAATATGTGCATGTCACATTCCATGTCACTGCAACAAATCAGGGTAATGTTAAGGTCTAAGCAAATCATAATATCTTCCTGATATAAAGTAGAAACTGAGACAAAAAAAAAAACTATTCTCTAGGACCAGGTTTAAATTTGATCATAAAAAATGATAAAACTATTACTTGATATTAGGTTTTGGTGCCAACAATTTAACAAACATTAGCTACAACTAATTGACAAAACTTGGTTGAAGTAATAGGCGGTAAGGAAATAACCGAGGGACTTATTTCATTCTCTTTATCTACAGACATAAGAACTTTCAAAACTATTTGGTATAACTTATGAAAACAACTTATGACATGGCTACAAGTTGTTTTCAGCTTATTTGTAAAAGTTCTCCATCATAACTTATATAACTATTTGACTTTATTTTATCTTTTCTTATAGAAATCATTTATACATAACATAAGCACTTATACTATAAGTGATGTATTAAATTCTTTACCCAAACAGAGTTCTGATGATTATACTGACAACTTAGGAAATGAACATAAAAAAGATGATCTACTTACTAAGTGCTTGAGTCACTCTCCGTTTGTCTGGTGTTCTAAATTTAGTAGGGTTCACAATTTTTGCTGGTCCGCATGTATAACCTGGTCCTGGTGTTTTCAAGGTGAAATTTTGCGGCAGTTTGACAGTTTTGTTAGTGGTGCCAGCTCTACCAACGCTGACTTGAAATGCCGAAACCGCATTTGTTGGATCTTGTGCCAATGAGGTGAGTACACCACCTCTACAACAATTTGCAATTTGTTGATTATAAGGTGTTCCGGGAAGTAAATCTACGACTGTTGGATCTTTTTTACAGCAATGTGGGATGTTTCCCTTAAATTTTGAACAATCTCCTTGTTCAGTTGTCTGCCCTCCCATAACTTGCCATATTACCTCCTTCTTTGCCCATGTCCATCCTAATGACCATCCTGGTGCTGATATATGGCGATATTGTTGGAAGTTGTTCATCGTAACAACAGCCTATCAATATTCAGTTGTTTCTCAGACGTCAAAATAAGCAAGGGACAAAGAAAACATAACCATTCTAAATGGTCATTGAAACTATTATAAACAGGAGTCTTATAATTATACACTAAGAAATGTCTTAAGTATTCTTAATTATAAATACAAAATCGAAAAAGCTATAATAGTTGCTCATAAGCGTGAAGGGAAATCCAAACCCTGTCATTATCCTAATTTTGTTTTCGAAGTAAGAACAAATGCATAACATATGAGAGTAACTGGTGTGAACATGCATGCAACTTCATGAAAAATGTGTTTGCATTATATAGTAAAATCAGATGAACTTTTTGTAATACTAAAAGGTGATGTAGTGAAAGAATTTACTCACAACATAACCATCAGGTGTCCATTCTCTAATATCCCATTTGATTGTGATATTTCCATACGGATCAAGTGGATCATAGGCTTCTGAAAGAAGTAACAACCACAAATTGAAGTAGTTAGGCGAAAAGAAAAGAAAATACAATGTTATCCTAATTCTTATCCCGGCTTTTTTATCACAAGACAAATGATCACAATATGAATTTCATTGCCAAAATTTTGTAGACAAGCTAGAAAATATAAAAACATAGCTGAACACCGTGTTAATTTTTTCCAAAAAACATTGAATCAACACAAAAACCTGCCAGAATCTAATAAAAGGAAAAATATCCAAACTTTGCACGTAAATCACTGCCAAGGTTTTAGATCACACTTCACAGTCGATGTCACGGTTCAATCACGTTCGTGATCCTTTGGCAGGGTTTTATACTGTCATTGCCAATACAACCTCAATCATGGTGACCTTAGGCAGAGTTTAAAATAAAGGTCAGCGACCGCAACTTGGACCGCAGCAGTACCACAATTGAAGCTGCATTTGAATACAATTCTCTACAATATCAAAGATTGCGACGCAACAGAAACCATTACCGCGACCGCTATTTAAAACCCTAGCTTGACCTTTAGAGTCATGGAGACATGAAAAACCATGTGGGCCATCCCTAACTATGGCCATTGAGACATCACAAAGACAAACTATAACATTAACATCACAATCAAAATTGACCCTTTTTGTAAAAATCCCTTATTCACTTTAAACAACGTGAAAGAACAAAACTTTAAGGTTCAAATTCACACCATTAAAACAAAACACACAGAAATGTAATAACATTAACAAATAGAGTAAACAATTTGGTACCAAAAACAATTAAAACAGAACAAACCCATTAACCAAAAACACTTCTTGTAATCAAAAGTTCAAAACTTTAATGAAAAAAAATTAAAAACAAATTCAGCATTACATAAATATAATAAGAAGAAGAAGAAGAAGAAAAATAAGAACCTGTTGAAGTGTAGAACAGCGTAAAAAACAGGAACAAAAGCATGCATGGACAAGGTTTAAGGAAAGGGAAGAACAACATTGTTTATTTTTTTGTTTGTCGGAACAAGGATTTTTGTCTGATCAAAACGAGTAAATATTTTTTACTAATAAATAAAAGAATTAGGAGAGAGAAAGTGTATTGTTGAGTACAGTTGGCAATGTGATGATGTGAGTAAAAATGGAACTATTTGATTGTGCTGTGCTGCAAAGATTTCCCATTGGAATGGACTTATTTGGGTTGGTTAGAATCCAGAAATTTCACCAAAGTTGATGGTTTTTCAATTCCTACGTGTAGAGTGAGAACTTCCTTTTTTAAAGAAACGGCTGAAACCTACAAAGAAAACAACAACTTACACACACCTGACGGGACACGGATATTCACACGTTGATAAGGATGAAAATATGAGAAAATAGTACTATAATTTATTGTAATTGTAAGTTTTAGTGTTGTGTTGATGTTGAACATGACGCGTGTCTGACACTGAAATATCAAACACGTATAATTCAAGGTATTCGTGTGCTTGTTGTTTGTTGCAGTTGCATCATGTCATGCGCTAATGTTAGCAATTGGATTCATCTTTCGATTATTTTAAATTTTCCTTTTCAATATAGCGATGACAGAATAAATATGGCAGCAAATGATCCACTTTCGATTATTTTAAATTTTGAATGCACAACATTGTCAGGCATTTTCTGTAAAGAAACGACTGAAACTTATAAACAACATACACACACACACATGATGCAACACAGATACGGGATACTGACACGTTGATAAGATGAAAATATGAAAATTTGAGAAAATAATATAATTTATTATAATTGCAAGTCTTAGTGTTGTGTTCTTGTTGAACACGAACACGACGTGTGTCCGACACTGAAACACGTCTAATTCAAGGAATGTTCGTGTGCTTGTTGTTTGTTGTAGCATGTCATGCGCTAATATCAGCCATTGAATTCATCTCAGTTGGTTCTCTCTTTTTAAAAATCTTTTTTTTTTCAATATGACAATGACAGAATAAATATGGCAACAAATGATCCATATTTAAAATTCATTTTTAATTTGACAGAATAATTTTTCTTTTAAGAGAATTAATTTAAAATCAAATGATTTAGATTATTTATTACAGTAATATTTTTTTTGTACATAATATAAAAATATATATTGCGCTCACTAGGGATCAAACCCTGGATCTCCCTCTACATAATTAATATGTCCCCTAACTCTTACCACTTGAGCTATTGTTTAAAATAATTTGTAAATAGACAAACCAAATTGATCTAATTATGTCTTGCATAGTTGCATATATGAAAGGAAATTAGATAGACAAACCAAATTAAGATCTAATTATAAGGGAAAAACTCCATTTATTTGTCCAAATTATAAAAGAAAAAATAATTTTTAAGAATATTTTTTCCTTATTCTTATAAATTCTTAAATTTTTGAATAATTTTTTACAGACATGTTTTTTTTATGCAATGTTTATTATATTATAAAATATTTATCTACCAAAATTTATAATTTTTTAATAAAAGTTGAATTAAATATGAATTTTTGAAAATGAAAATATTCTTTACTAAAAAAAATAAAATAATTATTTGCTTTCTGCATCATTTGTTTATTATCTTACTTACTTGTAGTCTCCTTTTTTTTTTTGGACTTGTACACTCCTTTTTGTATTGGACTCAATTCATTCACTTTCATTAGATAATATCTTTCTAAGTATAGAAGAAATCCTGTCCGCATCCCCTCTGTTAAGAATTACGAGTAGCGCACCCTCTTTACAAAAACCTCAAAAACATTCTTCTTCTTTCACTTTCACTTTGCTTCACTTTATTTTACTAAAATTGTTTCGTTTCATCGTCAAGTACGCCACATTATGTTCTGAGATATTGTTCGTTTTGATCTATATGTGAATCTTCATGGTTTTATCCTTTATAAAAGACGTCTTATTAAATTGAATGTGAATATCGTATATAAACTATATTTAGCAATAATTTTCAAGTGATGTGAGACATTTAAATATACCCGAATAAAAAGTAATTTTTATATCAATAAATTTTAAAGGTATGAAATTGATTTTGACATTTTTTTTTTCGGTCTAATATGCAATAATATCAAATAATTTATATCAAATAATATCCCCATTGTACTATTTCTTATAATTATTAGATGTCTCCTTCATCTAATATGCAATTGGTATATCTCAATTAATATGGTATAAATTACCTTTTAACTCTCCTCACCTTCTACCATCCTAAAATACGTAATTGTTTGGTTCACCTTCATCATACTATATCTCTATGTATAGAAGAAACATTGTTTGCACCCCCTCTGTTTTTATATATGGTGCATTCCTTTCCCTATTTCTTTTTTTTTTCTTCCACTTAGTTGGTCCCTCTTCTGGTTGTTAGATTTATCTCTTTGGCCTAATTGGTGTAGCAGTTTTTTCTCTATTATGGCCTTTTGGTTTTGTCCATCTCGCAAGTGCTTTATTTGCTAGTTGTTTCTTGTACTCCTTGTGCATGAAACACTTGCTATTTTTTAATAAAATTTTGCTGAATTCAAAAAAATATATGGTGCATTCAGTGGTGGAATTTCATGAATCTTTGTACTTACTAGTACTACAATGTTAAATACAATGTTAAATTTCATGAGACAAAAACTTATTTTTTTTGTTTAAATACAATGTTAAATTTTATGAGACAAAAACTTATTACCTCAACATCGTAATCAAATTTGAATTCAGTGTAGGACAGTATATTATAAAAAATGAAAAACAACATAATACTCTCTCTCTGTACAAAAATATATGTCATTTTGATAAAAAAATGTGTATCATAATATATGTCGTTTTACATATGAAGTATTTAATGCTATTTTTCCTCTTATACCCTTAATTAATTATTTCTCTTTCTTCTTTCAATTCTATAATTTATCTTTCACATACCATCAATGAAGAATCATTTCATTAAAACTTGCGCATAAACCTTAAACGACAATCATTTTGAGACGGAGGGAGTAACCCATAATTTATCCTTTTCATACAACAATGATTATATTTCTTAATTTGTGTGATATGGTCTAAACGACATATATTTTGGTACGGATGTAGCACATAGTAAAGATTAAAAAATTTAATGAGTTATACATTATTATTAAATGCACCAAACGAAAGAAGTATCTCATTTCTCTTCGGTCTTTCTCCTTTATTTTTCTTTCATTAATCGTCTCTATCAAACATGTCGATTGTAAGAAAATACAAGTAGATGGATCATAACTCAGCAAAACATATCATTCATTAATTCAATCTAACAAACAAAATATTAAAATAAAAACGAAAAATATTTTTCTTTATATTTCTCTTACAACATACCTTCATCATAAAATACATATAAGAATTTCTTCATCATAATTATTAATACATTCATGCATTCATTTGCCTGATTTCAATTCCAATTTTGCAAAACTGATTTAAAACATGAATAAAAAATTCAAATCATCTGATTTTAATTGAATGGTTTAGATCTACAACCACGCACATTATTAATATTATGAAAGTTGATCCATTTCCTTGATACTATTCCAAAGATTCAAGTCCTTGAACAAAAAGTTTAGCAAAAACCTCCATTTGTTCCTTGTTCAAAGCCAAACAAATCTCAACACTACAAGCATTATTCCTATTCTCATCAAGAGAAAAAGCTCCTGTTTTATCAATAGAAGTAACATCAACTTTCTTAGGTTTACCCCATCCAAAATCAAAACTATAAATAGATCAGCCAGTAAGAAAATAGAACACTCTCTATGAGAAAACACACACTTTATTTGTTTGTATTTTACTTGATTGTGAAGTACATAATGGGGCTCCTATTTATAGTGGGGAGCAACTATAATGCATGGATACAAGTGGTAACATGAAAACATACAACAACACAAGTGCTTCAAGAGAAGCATGCAACAATGCAAATGTTATAATACAATATTACAAATGTGTTACCATGCAAAATGCTATATGCAACATTTCTAGTAACTCTTAGGAATAGGTCATATTTGGGCCAAATTGCTAGGCTTTTGGGCCTCAATCAATAAACCTCAAACTTAGGTGAGCCAGCAATAGAAAACAACCTATTAGTCTCACTCATAATTGATTGTATCTTTGACATCTAAATGTCTGCCTCATGTAACCACTAGTAGGGATGGCGAAAAACTCGAACCTAACGGGTTTGGGTGCTATTTTGTCACCCGAAAGCTCCTTTGGATTCGCGTTTACCCGATATTTCGAGTTCGGATTCGGGTAAGGCCAAACCCGCGCCCGACCTTACCCGTTGCCATCCCTAACCACTAACAAGCTTGGTTAGCTCTTGGATAATCAAATATGAGTCGAATGAATCATTGTATCTTCTACCAAGGGATTGTCCCATTCAAATACTGCATCTGGTAAAGAAGAACGAGCCAATTATCCACCTAAACCTGTATGGATCTCTCATTCTGTACATGGCATTAGTGCTTTTTTGTGTCGCCATTGTGATCCAAGGGATGAGAGTGTTGGGGGTGGTGGAAAAAATATTCAGTCAAGTTTTGAAAAACAACAACAAAAGAAGAGAAAAATTGACTCAAATCTTAGATTGGATACGATAAAAAGATATTTCGTTAAGGAGGAATGTTGAAAAACAACAAGAAAAGAAGAAAAAAAAAACTCAAATCTTAGGTTGGATACAACATAAAAATATTCGGACAAGAAGGAGTGTAGAAAAATAACAATAAAAGAAAAAAAAATCGACTCAAATCTTAGATTTGATACGACAAAAAAATATCTTTTCAAGGAGGAGTATAACCAAACACCATAAAATCAATCCAGAATCAATTTTACACCTCCAGAATTACTTTTGGCTGCTTCAAAAGTTAAACCAAACACACACTAAATATCTTTTGAAGATTTTATATTTAAATATGATTTAGATTTATATTTAAAATAGATATATCATTAGAATTTAAGATTTCTATTTATATTTATATTTATATATAGGGCTGTAAATGATTCGAGCTAAGTCAAACTTAGGTTCAGTTCGGCTCGACTCAATAACTATTATATCAATTCAAAATTCGACTCGAGTTCATAACAAACTTCCTTTTAAGCTCAATTTCAGCTCGATACAAGTTCATGAACAACTCAATTCATATTGAATCAAATGAACCATAATACAAAGATGAAAATGCAATAATCATGACTCTTTCCTCTACACATTCAATAACTACAACCCAAATGCTCCCTCCGTCGGTAAACCAACCCATCAAAATTTCACAACTAATGATATAATAACCATAACCCTCTCTCTCACCTACATCAACTAATGCAAACCCCACATGTCACCCTCGGCCACTCAATTTTTACAACCCATCAACGTACTCCCTCCGTCCTAAATTATAAGCACATTTTTTAAAAAAAATTAGTCTCAAAATATAACTTTCTTTGCAAATTATTTAGTACATTTATTACTTATTTTCCCTACATATACCCCTAATTATTACTACTAAGTTACATTGGAATACAAAAAGTCAAATTTTGACACATACAAACAAAGGATAATTATAAACTAAACACAATAATTATATTACCAACATTTCTTAATAAAAGTGATATTAGTCAAGAGTGTTTATATAATAAAACGGAGAGAGTTTCAAATTGACCCTTGGAGCAGCGGACCCCACCCTACTCACTCATCTTGAAAGCCAAATCGGGCCAACCACCAAAATAAACCTTCCCCTAAGCCATGACTTAACCGAACCAGCTCTAAACCATTTTGAATCGCACCAAATTAACTGTACCCAGAATCTGGAAGACATAGAATAGAGGATATGGAGATTCAATCAGGAAAAAAGAGGAGGAGGGAAGAGGAACATATCAATCACTGTGAATGGAGAATCTCCGCAACATTTTTTATCGGCAGGTCCTGACTTAGGGGAAAGTAAACATAAGGATTGGAAGTAGTAGTATGCTTCTATTTTGTATGATAGTTGAAGTAAGTTGAATGAAAGTATTTAAAAATAATTTTTATTGGTTAATGATATAAAAAATATAAGAGAGATTAAACTTTTTTTAGAAAATATAAATGAAAGAGTAAATTATTTTTGAAAAAGATATTATTTGTTTACTAAGAAATACACTTAAATAATACTTTTATAAATAAATTAAAATTTTAAAATATTTTTTTTAAGTATAAATCCAATAATTCATTCATCACCTTTGGACAAACTCAAATTTTTTCATGTTCATGAAAACCCATCACAAAAAAATCTTCAAAATAAACCTCTTGATATAATTTCTCACTGCGAAATCTTGAAACCTTTTTTTTAACCTAGAAGATGTGGTTGAGCGGTTGGGGCTGTTGCGGCTCATCTTCCCTAACCAAGGGTTGAGGGTTCGATCCTCATCTTGGGCAGAAGTAGCTTTAAATATCCAGGTCAGCTATCCCACCCTTTTTGATACCTCCAATCTAGTGAGGGATTAGTCACTGCGTTCGGCAGTGGATACCCCAGTTTCGACAAAAAATAATCTTGTAACTTTTTCAAAATTGCTTTCAATTCTTCACTCTTCACACCAAAAAGGTCAACAGAAAAATTAAATTCATAATCAAAACTATACAAATAAGAGATTCGATTGAGATGAAGAAGGTTAATTTTGCTTATAATTGTGGCCAAAAATATATATTACTACTGTGTTATTAAGTTACATCTCCAACTACTACTACGGCCATATCCATAGGCTATTTTTTTTTAACAAATAATGGACATATGGGTTATAATTCAACCGGTTCAACCATTATTATACCGCTTTAATCAAATATTAAATAAATAAATAAATAAAATATATATTATTCATCCAATATTCTTCTATATAATTGCTTTGGCAAAAGGTTTCTCTGCAATAAATTAACCTTTCTTTCTTGTTGGAGCCATGGCACAAGAAAAAGAACTATTCAAAGTTGTTGAAGTTTGCAATGTCGAACCATTTCATGAACCACCAAAACGTTCTGAATCAGCACCAACATCACTTCCCCTCAATTTTTTTGATATTTACTTCTTAAGATTTCCACCAATCGAACATCTCTTCTTCTATGAATTCACAAACTCAACCACATTTTTCTATGAAACTCTTCTTCCAAATCTTAAAAACTCACTTTCACTCACACTTCTACATTTTCTCCTTTTTGCAGGCAACATAGTTTGGCCTATTGATTCATCCAAACCATTCATAAACTATGTTCCCGGCGATTCTATTTCCTTCACTGTTGTTGAGTCCAAAGCAAGTTTCAAAGATCTTTCATCTCATCATTGTGAAGCTTCAAAAAGACATCACTTGGTACCCATTTTGAAAACTTCACATGAAAAAGCTTCAATGATTTCAATTCAAGTCACTTTGTTTCCAAACAATGGTTTTTGCATTGGAATAGCCACACACCATGCTGCTTTTGATGGAAAGTCTGCTATTAATTTTATAAAATCATGGTCCTATATTGCATGTTCTAGTTTTAACCAGGATTCATCTTTATCATTGTTATTATTACCTGAAAATCTAACACCTTTTTTTGATAGAACATTGATACAAGATTATGATAATAGAATGGGAATCAGTGATGCATATGTTGTTGATTTTATGAAACAAGATGGGCCAAATAACAAAAGTCTTAAGGTTATGAAATTTTCAGATAAATTAAAAAATGATGCTATTAAAAGCTTATTTGAGTTAACACCTTCCAATATTCAAAAGCTTAAGCAACATGCAAAAAATGTTATGAAACAAAATGTTATAAATTTATCAACTTTTTCAGTTACATGTGCTTATGTGTTATCATGTTTAGCAAAAGCAGAACAACCAAAGGATGAAAAAGTGATTTTCAATGTTGGTGTTGATTGTAGAGCAAGAATGGACCCTCCAATTTCTTCTATGTATATTGGAAATTGTGTTATTGGAATAAAGGTTGAGTTTGAGACAAAGAAATTAATTGGAAAAGATGGATTTTTAAGTACTTTAGAAGGGATTGTTGAAGCTTTGAATAGTGTAAACGATATTGAAGTACTATTAAATGGAGCTGAAACTAGGGTATCTGGTATGATAAATAATAGAATTAAATGTAAATTTTATCCTATTACTGGATCACCAAAGTTTGAAAGTTACAATATTGATTTTGGATTTGGAAAGCCCAAAAAAGTTGATATAACTTCAAGTGATAGAACAGGAGGATTTTCTCTTACTGAAAGTAAGAATAATGATGGTGGAGTTGAGATTGGTTTTGCTTTAAACAAGAAAGAGATGAAAACTTTTTCTACCATTTTTGTTCAAGGACTTGAGTCCGTTTAAAGTTTCAAAATTTACTACTCTTTAAAGGAAACACAATTGTTTGAAGATGTTCAAGACATTTTTTGTTAGGGTGTAACTTTTTATGTGGTATGAATAATGCAATCTTCTAGAGAGACTCTGCACAATTTGTGTTTGTAATTGTTTCAATTCATAAGTGTTTTTAATTTTTTTTCCATATACACTTTCTGTTAAGGTTGTTTCTTAATTCAATAAACTTGTGAGTTGTTAAAGTTGTGCAAATGTAGTCAAGCATAATTTATTACACATCGATAAACATGAAATGTGAAATTTTAAGAATTTTTTTATTTTTTGATAGGTGGATTTTAGTTATTGTTATGTTAGTTTCTAAAATCAAATTCATAATGGTTGGGGTCAAAAACTTTTTTGATATATACTAGTATGTTCTAATGATAACAATAAACTTATAAAGTAGACACTAGATACTAAGTTCTGTAACCCCAACTTTTTATTGTAAGATAAATGTTCAGAGAATATGGTCCTCTCTCTTTAAAAATCATTTTAAATTTTTTCTTTTTAATATGGCGATGATAGAATAAATATGGTAGCAAATGATCTACTTTCAATTATTTTAAATTTCGAATGTACAATATTGCTAGGCAGTGTAAATTTAATTTTCAAGAGAATAAATTTAAAATAAAATAATTTAGATTATTTATTAATTTTTTAAATTAGCTTAAAATAATTTGTCGATAGACAAACAAAATTGATCTAATTATGTCTTGCATATATGAAAGGAAATTTGATTTCTGATCAAAATTAAGATTTAATAACTTTATTATACTCTCTTCGTCTCAAATTATAAGATAAAAACTCCAATTTTTTTGTTCAAAATTATAAAAGAAAAAACAATTTTCGAGAATATTTTTTCCTTATTCTTATAAAATTAAATACAAATTGTATTTAATTTTTTCTCTCTTCGCTATTCTCAATAAACAACAACCAATAAAAATGGCTTAGATGTTTTTTTATAAAAAAATAAGTTTATTATATTTATTTTTTTGACAAAATAAACTAGTTGTTTGTATTTTGACAATAAATAACTTACTAACTTAGTTGTTTTTTTTTACAAAAAAATAAATTATTCCATTTGTTCTTAAATAAGTGTCGTTTGTGTGTACTATTCATATTATACTTTGACCATATATTTCTATCAATATAGCATACTCCCTCCGGTCTCATATATAAGCAACAAAACAAAAAAATTAAAATTCTTAAATATAAGCAAAAGTAACATCTAATCATTACAATCAATGTCATTTTTCCAAATATATTCCTACTTTTTTCACATTCTCATGTTTATAGCTGTTTCCAAGACAAAAAGTAGGGGTCAAATTAGAAAGTGTGTTTGAGTTAAATGCTTTAGATATTTTTCTTAAACAAAGATCTTTTTGTAAATTTGCTTATATATAAGACCAGAGGGAGTAGCAAATATTAACTTATAAGATGTTATTTAATTTGTCTCGATAAATATTTTTCAAATATACATTTTTTAATTTTTTTTATAATACATATATAATTAAAGATATTAATCTTCAAAAATATATATTGACATGTGTGCAGTAGTTAATTGTGATAGTTATTTAAGAACGGAGAGAGTACTTGTTAAACACTTAAACTAACACAGTTAAATGTATATTTCTTTAAAGGTTAAATATATTTTTGGTCCTTACAAAATGGAAACTTTTTAGTCCTTACAAAAAATATAGTTTCTACTTAATTTTAGTAGTATTTTTAGTCCTTACAAAAAATTTACGAATTCAATTTTAGTTTTTATTAAAATAAAATTTGTTTAATTAGCCTTAAACTCTTAAATTTTTGAATTATATTTTGCATACATGTTTATCACATTATAAAATATTTATTTACCAAAATTTATAAATTTATAATAAAAGATAAATTAAATATATATTTTTGAAAACCAAAATGTTCTTTACTAAAAAAAAAGAATATAATTATTTGCTTTCTGCATCATTTGTTTATTATTTTACTTACTTGTACTCTCCTATTTTTTTTTGGGACTTGTACACGCCTTTTTATAGTGGACTCAATTCATTCACTTTCATTAAGTATAGAAGAAATTTTGTCCGCACCCCTTTCTTCTGAACAGTTTGCTTCACTTTCTTTTATTAAAATTGTTTTATCTCAAGTACGCTACATTATATTTTGAAATATTGTTTGCTTAGCTTTGACCTATAAGTGAATCCTTGTAGTTTTGTCTTTTATGAAACGCGTCTTATTGGATTGAAGAATGGGAATATTTGAAGAATGGGAATATTGTATATAAATTATATTTAGCAACAATTTTCAAGTGATGTGTGACTTTTAAATGTACTAGAACAAAATATAATCTTGACATCAATAGATTTTATAGATATGAAATTAATTTTGACATATTTAATTATTTTCAAATAGAATTAATTTGAACTTAATGCTATAATTTGTAGCTTTTAAATTTAAACATAATATTTACACTTTTCAATAAAAATTGATTTGGCATTTTATTTTTTCTTCTTTTATTTCAATGCTAGTAATTTAATTGCTACTTCAAGAGCTATAATGTGCTACTATTATAAAAGTTAGAGTACGATCACACCAATGAATACTTTGATGTGTGGAGCAATACGAATAAGCAATCAAATAGTGAGACGATAATAATAATTATCAACAACAATAATAAGCAGCGAAAAGATTAAAATGACACAATAGAGTTTGTTTACTCAGTTCAGCCAAACCGACCTAGTCTGGGAGAGAGAGCACCTCTCTGTTCCACTATATTATTTTTTTTTATTTTTTTTTATATATTTTAGTTGAATGAAAATATTCAAAAACAATTTTTATTAGTTATTGATATGGAAAAGATAAGAGAGATTAAACTTTTTTTTAAAAGATAAATGAAAGAGTAAATATTTTTTGAAAATGATATTATTTGTTTTTTTTCTTATATTATTTTGGACAAAAAAAATGATTTTTTATTTTATTTTATGACGGAGGAAGTACATGTTTATTTATTAATTTATTTATTTTGGAAATACATGTTTATTATTTGTTAAAAATAATGTACATGTATATTATTGTGTCCAAATAGTGTGATATATAGAAATTATTATGTCCACTAGATAGTGTCTACACAACACGAGCTCCTCGTTAAGGGTTTAGGTTATTAAGTGTCCAGTGTCCACATAAATCACATTCGCAGACCATATCCATAATCACACAAATTATTGGTTAAGTTAATTAAGTAAGGCAATAGGGCAGGTGTAAGAACTGAAACCCTACAAATATTTTTCTTAACTTAAATTGGGTAGGGCAATAAGGCAGGTGTAAGAGCTGAAGCCCTACAAATCACATTCATAGACCATATGCATAATGAATTGCCAACTATATATTACTATGGTGTTATTAAGGCCGTTCAAAAAAAACAAAAAAAAACTATGGTGTTATTAATTTTATTAATTGTAGTATATATTTTTATATCGTCTCTTATTTCTTGTCTTTTCAAAACCAAAACAGAATTTTCATCACTAATTACTACTTTTTTTAATCATATTTACAATTATAAGAATTGTATATATCTCTTTTTTTTTTTACTAATGGAATTGTATATATCTCATGTCTTCATTAGTTCATGTGAATTGATACTCTTATAACGATATATATACTCTTAAGGTTAAATATGTTTTTAGTCCTTATAAATATATTAAATTTCATTTTTAGTATAAATAGGTTTTGGTTCTTCAAATATTTTTTATCATAATTATAGGTCATTTCTTTTCATTCAACTCGAGTATCTCATTTGAAATTTTAAATTTTTCTCCGCTGAAATATTTACTATAATATAGGAATTTCTAATACAAAAGTTGAAATTTTTATCTATAGATTAATCAAATATGAATTTTTTTAGTTTTTTACGCTTAAAAATATATATATAATTCATCTTAAATTAAAAAATTCTAAATTTTTGTAGAAGAGGTTCTTATAATATTATAAATATGAATTAAAAAACTTTTTAAAAATGTAAAAGTATACAAAAATTGATTTAAAATAAGTATAAAAAATTATTAGAGAAAATATTTGAGGATAAAAAATTGACGACATTTTTTACATAGATTAAAAACAAAATTTAAGATATTTATAAAGACAAAAACTTATTTAACCTTTAAATTAATAGTATCCAAATTATCTATGTACATTAACTATTTTTTTTTGACAAATGTACATTAATTATTTTAAAAATACAATTTATTGAATTATTTTTTCGGTCGAAAAAGTGATATATATTGTGATGTCCACAACTCCACGCAATACTTCCTCATTAAAGGTTTTTGGTTAGAGAAACAATATGATATATGACAACACATAATTCATAGGACATAGGCCATAACCACAATGAATTTCCATAACCACATTCGCAGACCATATCCATAATCACACAAATTATTGGTTAAGTTAATTAAGTAAGGCAATAGGGCAGGTGTAAGAACTGAAACCCTACAAATATTTTTCTTAACTTAAATTGGGTAGGGCAATAAGGCAGGTGTAAGAGCTGAAGCCCTACAAATCACATTCATAGACCATATGCATAATGAATAATTGCCAACTATATATTACTATGGTGTTATTAAGGCCGTTCAAAAAAAAAAAAAAACTATGGTGTTATTAAGTTACATCTCCATCTACTACTACGGCCATATCCATAGGCCATTTTTTGTCAACAAATAATGTACATGTAGTATATACTTATGATTTATATCGTCTCTTATTTCTTGTCTTTTCAAAACCAAATCAGAATTATCATCACTAATTACTACTTTTTTTAATCACATTTACAATTATAAGAATTGTATATATCTCATTTTTTTTTACTAATGGAATTGTATATATCTCATGTCTTCATTAGTTCATGTGAATTGATACTCTTATAACGATATACTCTTAAGGTTAAATATATTTTTAGTCCTTATAAATATATATATTAAATTTCATTTTTATGTAAAAGTATACAAAAATTGATTTAAAATAAGGATAAAAAATTATTACAGAAAATATTTGAGGGATAAAAAATTGACGACATTTTTTATAGATTAAAAACAAAATTTAAGATATTTATAAAGACAAAAACTTATTTAACCAAATTTAAAATAATAGTGTCCAAATTATCTATGTACATTAACTATTTTTTTTTGGCAAATGTACATTAACTATTTTAAAAATACAATTTATTGAATTATTTTTTCGGTCGAAAAAGTGTGATATATATTGTGATGTCCACAACTCCACGCAATACTTCCTCATTAAAGGTTTTTGATTAGAGAAACAATATGATATATGACAACACATAATTCATAGGACATAGGCCATAACTACAATGAATTTCCAACTACTAAATTGTATAGTTTTACTACCTCCGTTTCTAAATACCGTTTCTAAATATAACATACTGTTTGATCAAATTGTATTTTTGTAATAATATATAGATTAAATATTAAATATAAGATCATGTTTGATTTGTTTTGATGAGTATTTTCAAAGTATCAAATTTTTATATTTTTTACTACTAGATAAGTAAAGATATCAATGATAAAAATTGGATATTAACATACGTGTAGTGGTCAAATATAATTTTATATTTAGGAAGGGAGATAGTATTAAGTTACATCTCCAACTCCCATTTTCTTGACATAAATATGTTCAGTCATTCAAATTGATTGAGCAATAGAAACTCATGCATAATAAGTTATGTTTCATAAATTGATTGAGCAATAGAAACTCATGCATAATAAGTTATGTTTCATACTGTTGGGACATCAAGGGAGCAGCTGGGGGATCATCCACATTGGGTCTAAGAACATCGATATAAGAGTCGGACACCACACTCTTACCCAAAACCTTAAGGCAATGGGTTTATGGGACTTTCTACTTATAAAGTGTTTAACTTCTACTTTTCTAAGCAATGTGGGACTTACTCACACTTGCCACATTATTCTCTCCCTCAAGTGTAAGTCTTCATATCATTATGCCCCCCCTCAAGCGGAAGCTTCTCCAACCGTAAACACTTGTACCGCCGTTGCCACTATGCACACGGGACCCGCTGTCTAACCACCTTTGTCAAGAGGACTTTCGATACAAGGAGCCTGGTCTTTAACCATCGGCTCCGATACCACTGCTGGGACATCAAAGGGACAGCTTTAGGGGATCATTCACATTGGGTCTAAAACAACGATATAAGTGTTGGACACCACACTCTTACCCAAAACCTTAAAGCGAGTTTATAGATCATCTTATTTATATAGTGTTCAACCTCCACTTTTCTAAGTAATATGGGACTTAACTCACACTTTACCACAACATATACGTTCAAATCTTATAAAGCGAACATGTTAATGTTTATGTTAGAAAATTATTGTTCTCTTTTCAATCTATTATTATGCATAAGACATGCCAAAGAAATAATACAACGTTACGTTGTTGAAGTTTGTTATAGGTTTATTTATTTATTTATTTATTTATTCATTAAAAATGTCATTTATTCATTTAAAATTATAGAATATTTCACAACACAAATTTAATATCACTAAAAATAGAATAGAATGATTCTGCAAAACAAACTCACATTATCTAAGTTTTTTTTTTGACAATCACATTATCTAAGTTAATTAACAACATAAAACATCAGCAAAATCAAAATGCATACAAATATTACGAAATTAAAGTGTCTAGATGTTCATGTTTTCATATCGGCAACATCGATGATGTCAAAGTCATTGATTGAATCTGCACGGATTGAATCTAATATGGCAATTTGAATATAACAAATACCACACAAGACAAGAAAGCAAAATAACGCCACATCAAGACGACGAACGACACGATGTCGCACTATAAGACGACGAAATCATAAAATAATTTTTTAATATATATAAAAATCACTTATTCAGATAAAAGAAAAATTATAATTTAAAGAAGTGATTTCAGATAAAAATAGACTATAAATCACTTATATTAAGTGGATAAAGTAGAGTAGAAAATTAGGTTTAAAAGAGAATGGGTTGCCTCATTATTCTCTGCGCAACTTTCTTACGCTATTCACACTACTAGAAAAAGTTTAAATGCTGATGGAATTTAAAGACGAAATTTATTTCATCTCTTAGAGACGGAATTAGAGACAGAAAAAAGTGTTTAGACAAAAATTGAAATATATGTACTAGTGACGGATTTTAGAGACGGAATTTATTCATCTCTGAAATAATTTGTCTCTGAAATCCATCTCTAAAATTTTGTAGAAGAGGTTCTTATAATATTATGAATATATATTAAAAAAATTTGAAAGTGTAGTTATTATATCTAATTTGTATACGAATTTTATTAAATTGTTCTTTATTTATATATGTATTTTATTTAATTTTTCGTATTTCAATTTAAGTTAAAATAATAAATACATTTAATAATTTATAAAGAGACTTATATTTTAGGTTAATTTTTTCTAAATATATGTGTGGTTTCAATTCTATAAGTGCTAGAATTGATTCTGGATGTATAGAATTAATTATGACATGTTTGATTTCAGTAAAGTAGAATTGATTCTTCCTCCAAAATTGATTCTGCTTGAAGTTATAAATTGTAATTTCTAACTTTAGAATTAATTTTTACATTGAAATTTATTGTTCAACTCACTTTTAATTTAATTGAATATATCCAAACATAAATTAATTTTACTAAATTCAATTATATTAAAATAATTCTACTAAACTCAATTTTATCAAAATTAATTATATCCACCACCAAACTAAATACACGCTAAAAACAGGGACGAATCTGTGTTGTGTGCTATGGGGGCTTATGCCTGTACTAAATTGTGAAGTTTTTTTTGGTAGTATATATGTATGTTATATGTTGACATTTTGACCAACATTGACCACACTCATCACACAACTTAAACTCTATAAGTTGTTTATGCAATATAAAGAAAAAGTTTATTCAAAGGAATGAATAAAAAGTAAATAATGGTTTAGTTAATTATATAGAGAAACCTTTTTTTTCTTCATATTTACGTTGACGTAATTTTATTTGAGATATATTAGACACTAAATATTGGTATAACAATTGATAATTTTTTTAGTACAAAAATTGATATTTTTTTCATAATCTTATAAATGAAAAAATATTTTAATATATAGAAATTTATATATATGGTGCACCACTATTTAAAATTTCTGGATCCATCACTAACTAAAAAGATAAAAATAAGTACATTATTGTGTCCAAATAGTGTGACAGAAATACACCACGAGCTCCTCGTGGGTGTTGTTAATTGAGTGGGGGCGTAGGGCCATACCCATAATGAATTGCCAACGAGATACTATCTGTATTATTTTTTTAAGGAAATCTCCATGTCTATCACTATAATATATGAAAAGGAATAAATTGATTTCAATAGTAGGTTTTATATGTTATTCCAAATTTTGACTTTTAATATTAATTATTGGTTAGGATTGATTTATAATAATTGTTGTGATGAGACTTATCTAGTAGAAAACAAAGATAAAGAATGAATGAATTAATTAAAATAAACAAAGATTATCAAAACAAAGATTATCAAAGATTATCAAAAATATACTTAAAATAGAATAGAATGAATTAATTATATAATTATTAATTGTCAAAATAAAGAATTTTTTTATATAGTACTTTTTTTCTTCTCTAATTCATTTGTGTTTTCTTACTTATGAATAAAATACTAGTTTTTTTGTAAATATGTTCATTAAATGTTGACAAAGGATTTTTAATTAATTAGAATTCAAGGGGTGTGGTTAAGCGGTTGGCGCTCATCCTCACTTAACCAAGGGACGAGGCTTCGATCCTCACCTTGACCCTTGGATATGGAGCAGTTTTAAATCTTTTGGCCGCATATCCCACCTATCGAGATGCCTCCAATCTAGTGAGGGATTAGTCACTGCGTTCGGCGGTGGATACCTCGGTTTCGACAATTTTTTTTTTTAAGTAATTGTTTTCTTATTTTCTTTAACAAAACGAATTTTTTTTTACTTTCTATAACAAATGAATTACTCCCTTCGTCCCAAAATAAGTGACATACTTGCCAAAATTGTTTGTCCCAAAATAAGTGTCATCTACTATTTATAACATTGATTTTCTCTATTTTACCCCTTTAAAACAATCATTAGGTGAGAGAAATATAATACTCGAAAATCTACTTTTTAGTATTCGAATGTCTACTACCAATAAAAAGAGAGGGTATTTTTGTAAAAATCATATTCTCTCTTTCATTTACACACTTTTCTTAAAATGTGTGATTTCGTCAACTGTAACACTTAAATTGAGCCGGAAGGAGTATATATTTTCTTTATAAAAAAAAAGAATTATATATTTTACAAAACAAAACAAAAAATAATAATAAATATATTTATTTTAAATGCATGATTGTTTTTGCCAAATTACATGTACAATTTATTTTAATTATACAATTTTTTCCGTAGAAATGTATTATTTTATTTGTACATCATAATAAGTTTTATGCAAATAATTTTTTTTTTGTGAAGATTAATTATTTGTTTTTTACGCACATTAAACAGTTTTATTTTTATCTTCTAAAATTATTATTTTTTCAACAAATGAAATATTCATTTTAAAAGAAAAACACATGAAAATATTTTTTTTGACATCTAATGAATATAATAAATTATTTACATTCTATTTAAAGTATGTTTGACAATCCTTATTTCTCACAAAAAAAATATTTATTTTCTAGTTTAGCAAAAAAATAAGTCTCACTCTAACAATTATTATAAATCAATAATAATCATTAATTGGAGTCAATTGATCCCTCCTCGTGATATATACATATATATATATATATATATATATATATATATATATATATATATATATATATATATACTTCCTTTGTTCTAGAAATTCAGAATCTGTTAAGGCGCTCCTGGAATTGCAAGATTGAGCAAGTCTCTCGTGAGGCGAATTCTATTGCGGATTGGCTAGCTAAGTATGGGGCTAAGAACGCGAGTATTGGTGTCGTTCATCTAGATAACCCTCCTTTGGAGGTTCAGACACTGTTGTTAAGAGATTTTGTTGCTGTTGTTTAGCTTTTGTTTTTTTTTTATCTTCCGATGTACCAAAAAAATATTATAAATAAAAAAATAAAAATCATATTTATTAATAAAAAGTAAAATATAATAATTTAAAATATGTTTTTTTTTAAATTGTATGAGAAATTCAAAAACAATTTTTATTGATTATATAAAAAATAAGAGAGTGAGTAAACTTTTCTTGAAAAGATAAATGTTTATATTTTATTTTTATACTATGAAACAAAAATAATTGACTTTTTTCTCTTATATTATAGGACGGAGAGAATTTTTGATAATGTATGATCAATTTCTTAGATGACAATCTGTTAAAAAATTATTCTTAAGTGACAATCTCTCTATGAGTCAAAACTCATAGGTTTTCTACAAGTTTTAACTTAAGAAACTTTATTCGATTCTCATCAAAGGTAAAATAACAATTTTTTTTTAAAATTTTTTAATGATAGAGTCATGTTTCATAAACAACCAATTTTTGCTTTAAAAAAAACAACCAATTTTTTTTTTATTCAATGTAATTATTTTTAGTTGGTCTAATGTTGAAATATTACTTTCTTTGGTTTTAAATATAAGTAAAAATTAGTCAACAAAAATTGATGTATCATTAAAAATTTTGAACCAGATAAATCAATTTTCTTTTGACTAAATTTTATTTATATTTGAGATCAGAATAGTATTTTATAGTGATAAATTTATTTACGTTTTTTTTTTAATTTTTTTTTTCAAATGAACTTCTTTTCTCACTCAAATTTATTTTTTTATTACATTCCCACTAAAAATTTTAAATTAAGATCCGAAATTATTAATTGCTAATTATTCTTGTGTGTTCTATATATATGACTCTTATTTTTTATTTGTTCTTACAATACTATTTTCATTGAATATTTTTTATTTCTACTTAGGGATGTCAACGGGGCAGGGAATGTGCGGAGGTTGTTTCCCCGTTCCCCGCTCCCCAGAAAATTTTCCCCATCCTCATCCTAGATCCCCGGCACGGGGAAAAATTTCTCCCCATCCCCAACCCCACAGATCCCCACAGTTTCCACAGACATAAAAAATTCACAAAATCGCTATACTTTTTAATCAAAAGTATAATACTAATATCTTATTTTTTTCTTTTTTCTTTCTAAAATAAATAAATATTATCTATCTTTAATTTTTTTAAAATAAAAATACTTTTTGTATCAATAACAAAAGAAATGCAAAAACACTTTCTAATTTTTTTTGTAAAATAAATAACTATTCAAATGAATTTGTTGTTGCCATATATAATCATAATCTTTATAATATTTATAATGTTATTAATTATTAGTATTTTTTATTAAAAAAAATATATAAAGTTATATAATTATATATTGTATATATAATTTAAATAATATGGTCGGGGTCGGGGAATCCGCGGTGGCGGAGGGACCTTTCACGTTCCCCGCCGCGAATTATCCACTGGAAAATTTCTCCCTCCATCCCCATCTCCTCGGAGAAAAAATCTACGACATCAGATTCCCGTACAGATAATCTCCACGGATAATCCATTATCAGATGCAAATTGACATCTCTATTTCTACTTATAATACTAATATGAACAACTATGTAATATAAAACTAAAAATCATATATTAATACAAATATCATTTTTTTATATAATTTTTACAAGGACAAATCTTTCTACAAGAATTTCTATTTCTATCCATATATTAATACATGGCATGTTGTTTTAAATTTTTTTACATAACCTATATTTATACTCATGGACGTGATTTGTTTTATTTTTTTGTAATTTTTATAGCGTTATATTTTTATGGATGGTTAGTTTATTAATATGGGTGGAAAACATTTTTTTTCTTCTTTATATAAGAACTTATATTTAAACACATATTAATACAGATGACTTACTTTTTGTAAATTTTATTGAACTCATATTTACACTTATATTAATAAGAGTAATGTTTTATTCTGTAATTTGCACGAGGACTCCATTTTACAGCCATACATAAATACAAATTAAATGTCTAATTTTTTGATAACTTATGCACCTTGGAAGAATTGAACAATTTATTTTCATTATAGCATTATTTTTGTAAAACTTGTTCCATTCTTCCACCTTAGACTTGTTCCATTTTTTTTTTACAATTTAATTTACTATAAAATTATTAATCATTAGCATTATTAAAGAGGCCGACAAAAGATAGTTTTTAATAACGCATAATAGAACTTCAATAAAAAATGTCAATGTCATATTTTTCGACATAAACAAAATAACTTAACTAACAACACCAAAAATTAAAAACAAGCGCACTAAAACATCAAAATAATCCACAAAGTATTCAAAAAACTAATTAGCAAAATAAACTAGCAAATGTTAAACACAGACAACCAGTAAAACAATAGCAAAAAAAACAATCCCAAAAAACTCCATGACAAAAAACAAGAAATACTATAAAGCTCACGGGCAGCCCGCTTTGCCCCACACCAGTCCATTTATTTAATGCGTTGGGAAAACTGTCACTAAAAATGTTAAAGTGTACATACAACTATCGTTCAGACAGGTACAAGAAAACTTTATCAAAATATTCTAGTTTAGATCTTCATACCGGAACACCTTTTTGAAATTCCGGTTTATTATTGCTTGATTTTAAAGAACTTTGACTTATAGTGACAGACAAAAGTGTCACTAAAAGACTAAAATGTGTAAATAGAGATGTTTTGACAGGTACCGGAAACGTTTTTCAAATTATTCCGGTTTGTATATTTTTACCAGAAAAAATTTATTGACAAATTCCGGTATATCACTTAAATTTGAAGGAATTTGGTTTATAGTGACAGATAAATGTGTCACTAAAAGTGTAAAACTGTCACTAAATGTCCAAAATCCGTGGGTATAAAACTGGTGGGGGTGAACTCATGTTTATATATGAAGTGTAATTTTTTTTGGCAAAAAGGATAAAATTGGAATATTTAATAATTTGTAGGGGTGAAGGGTTAAATGTAGGGGTGAGAGGGCAAATTTTCATGCGTTGGACGGGGGCAGGCTAACTTTAAGCATCTGTCCAAAAACTTTAGTCCAACCCATAAAAAATAGAGGGTTAAATGGGCAGGCCCGCCGAGCTCAACCTGTTTTACCACCCCTAAATATACTTGGTCACCGTGGCTTTTAGAAAAGGGGAGAGAATGAATAAATAAATCGGACCTATACATATGAATAATACTCCCACAGTCACTATTTATTAGATTAATTAAGCAAAAAACACGTGTATTAAGAAAGTTAATTTTATTATTAAATTGATTGATAAATTATATTAATTTTTTATATTTATTTTTAATAAATAATATATAGAAAGAGACGAAGTGGAAAGAGAATAAGTAGAATGGTGGAGTAATATTCCAAATTTTTTTAATGCTATTCAAAAAAAATATATAAAATAAATAAGAATATATAATTTTGAAAAAAGATAATGTTATTGAGAATTATAAATGAGTCTTAATTCAATAAAGTACATCGTCATAATTCTGTAATTTCCTTTATTATACGTTCACAAGTGCACAAGTATATCCTCATAATTCAGCAATTACGAACGTATAATTATGACAATATACAAGTGCACTTGTGAACATGTCAAACAGAAGGAACAATGTTTTGAAAACTAGACAACAAATTCATATTGGACCAAAAATTGAACCGGTGCAAAACCATCGAATCATAGTTCAACCGATTCAACTGTTATTAAATCGTTTGAATCAATTATTAATTAAATATATAAAATCTAAGACTACATAAATATTTCATCCGATCCTTCTATATATATATAATTGTTTTGGCAAAAGGTTTCATTGCAATAACCTAACCTTTCTTTCTTGTTGAACCATGCCACAAGAAAAAGAACTATTCAAAGTTGTTGAAGTTTGCAATGTTGAACCATTTCATGAACCAACAAAATCTTCTCAATCAGCGCCAACCTCACTTCCCCTCACTTTCTTTGATATTTTTTGGTTAAGACTTCCACCAGTTGAATGTCTCTTCTTCTATGAACTCACAAACTCAACCACTTTTTTCTATGACACTTTTCTTCCTAATCTCAAACACTCACTTTCACTCACACTTCAACACTTTCTCCCTTTTACCGGTAACATAATTTGGCCTATTGATTCATCTAGACCAATCATAAACTATGTTCGCGGCGATTCTGTTTCCTTCACTGTTGTTGAGTCCAAAGCAAGTTTCGAAGATCTTTCATCTCATCATTGTGAAACCTCAAAAAGACAACACTTAGTACCCATTTTAGAAATTTCACATGAAAAAGCTTCATTGATTTCAATTAAAGTGACTTTGTTTCCAAACAATGGTTTTTGCATTGGAATAACCACACACCATGCTGCTTTAGATGGAAAGTCTGCTACCAATTTTATAAAATCATGGTCCTATATTACGTGTTCTAATTCTAAGCATGATTCATCTTTATCAATGTTATTATTACCTGAAAATCTAAAACCTTTTTTTGATAGAACATCGGTTCAAGATCATGATAATAGAATTGGAATCAGTGATGCCTATGTTGTTGAATTTATGAATCAAGATGGTCCAAATAATAAAAGTGTCAAGGTTATGAACTCTTCCAATACATTGAAAAATGATGCAATTAAAAGCTTCTTTGAATTAACACCTTCAAGTATTCAAAAGCTTAAGCAACATGCGGAAAATGAGATGAAACAAAATATTACAAATTTATCAACCTTTTCAGTTATATGTGCTTATGTTTTATCATGTTTAGCAAAAGCAGAACAACCAAAGGAGAAAAAAGTTTTTTTTGTAATTAATTTTGATTGTAGAGCAAGATTGGATTCTCCAATTTGTTCTATGTATACTGGAAATGGTATTGCAGGAAAACATATTGAGTTTGAGACTAAAAAGTTGGTTGGAAAAAATGGATTTTTAATTGCTTTGGAAGGGATAAATGAAGTTTTGAATAGTGTGAAAGTTGATGGAGTGTTAAATGGAGCTGAAACTTGGGTTTATGATTTGTTGATAACTAGAAGTGGAAAAAGAATATATGCTGTTGCTGGATCACCAAGGCTTGAAATTTACAGTATTGATTTTGGATTTGGAAAGCCCAAAAAAGTTGATATAATTTCAATTGATAAAACAGGAGCATTTTCTTATAATGAAACTAGGAATAATGATGGTGGAATTGAGATTGGTTTTGCTTTAAACAAGCAAGAGATGGAAACTTTTTCTATCCTTTTTGTTCAAGGACTTGAATCTATTTAAAGTTTCCAAATTTATTTCTAGTTTGAAGGAAAAATATTTGTTTGAAGATGTTTCTTGAGACAATGTGTTTAAAGATGTTTCTAGTAAATAAAAATTTGTAAGCATTATAGCTTAGCAAAACTTGTAGCATCGTCAGCATTATTATTACTGCTACTAATGCAATCTAAGTTTGTTTCAATTCATAAAAGTTTTTAATTTCTTGCCACCTACCTTTGTGCCATTATTCCGACAATAATGCGCTCACTTTGTGTTTGTTTGATTCAATTCATAACTTGCATTCAATGTGTTTGTATTTGATTCCTACGGCACAAGTTATGGTGTATAAGTCATTTTTATGCACCGTGTATAAATACTCCATATTATTTAGTGTACTCCTCAAATATTTAGTATACCCCGATCCAACTTGCTTAGTGCACCCCCAAATTTTTAGCACACACCCTAAAATTTCTAACGCACCCCCAACGGTGCATAAGGAAAAAACTTATGCACCATAACCAATCCCGATTCCTACACCCTCTAATCAATACAGTATTATAATTAAAAAAAATACTTCTAATTTTAATTATTATTATAGAGGAGGGATCCGTTGACTCCAGGAGTAACTCTGAGATGAGTTACTCCGTTTAATATCTCATTATTTACGATGAATTTCACCAATCCAATTGTTGATTACCATCATTATATATCAATGATCAAGTGCACACATTTTTATAGAAATCCGAAATTCGTAGTTATGTGATCGCATTTACAGTACTTTGTTTTTTAAAAGTTTACTATACTTCATTTGAAATTACTTAATGAGATATCAAATAATTTTAGAATTTGATTAAAACTTGTAGAGTTCTTCTATTCTATAATAACTTTTAATTGGACAATTGAATTGATAAAATGCATCATTAATAATAAAATATTAAGCGGAGTAACTCATCCTAGAGTTACACTTGGAGTCAACGAATCCATCCTCATTATTATAAGCAAAAGTTAACTATTTTTAAAATAATTAATACTACTATTTCAAATATACTTTTATTTAATTCTATTATTTTTTATATAATTATTCCACTTTATATTTTGATACTTACAGTATGATTTAAGATAGGAATACAGTAAATCTAACATATGTTTTACATCAAATTAAATTTTTTTATTACAATTAACTATTTTTTTTAATAAAAATCATATTTCTTAAAAATCGTTTAAGTAATTATTTTTGTTTATAATAGACCGGAGAGTACCTCATTCAATCGGTGAAGGACCGAAGGTATTGCATTTTAATTTTTAAGGATACATGTGACATGTCAGAAAGTAATGTTATTAAATTCAATTGTGGTGGCCGTTGCTGCATAAAGCATGTTTTTTGGGGCAAAAGTTACAATTATTTATTGTATTATGAGAATCACAGTAGTGGGACATAATTTAAAGTTTTATATGATTGAGATGAATATTTAAAAAAAGTTACTGAGTTATTTAAATTATTGGAAAGTATAAAATACTTCGTATTCTCTTAATTTCAAAATATAAGTTATTTTGAAAAAAAATTGTACTAAATATAAATCATTTTATAATATTAATAAAATATTAATGTTATTTTTTATATTTTACTCTTAACTATTTATTATTCTTTCTTCTTTCATTTATTTTTTCTATACCATTAACGAAGAATAATTTTATAACTAACTCATAATTTCTCTTTTTAATATAACAATGATCACATTTATTAATTTATGTAATATGGTTAAAATAATTTATATTTTACCAATGTAATATCTATTTATATTTATTAACTTAAAGTCCAACAAAATCCAATAACACACAAGTTGTCTGCATGCCATGTCAAAAAATTTCTGATGTATCACCTTTAAAATGTTTCAGCAAACAACTATTTTCCTACAAATTAAAGCCTATACTTGCAATATAATGGGCATGTTGAATCATTTATTCAACTATTGAATCTATGCAATGGGGGTTTGAATTGAATGTTGAAATACATATGGATCGGATAAATTGAGGTTGAAAGCTCAAACAGGGCCGGTTTTTGGGTCTATAATCAGTTTTATTTTGATACATCGGAAATATAAATTACTCCTGCCAGGGATTGAACCCTGGACTTCCCCCTACCTAACCCACATGTCCCCCAACTCTTACCACTCGAGCTATCCTATGGGGACTGGGTCTATAATCAGTAAATCAACAATTTATTTTGTAGTTATTTTTTCTTCCATTGTTCGGATTGTAAATCTTGAATGTGAAAAGAAACTGTAGTTAAATAACCTTTTTGTATGTCTATAATCAGTAAATTTGACAAATTCCAATTTGAAAAATCATTTGATTTATTATTGAGACACATAAGAATTAACTTCATTTAAGAAAATACATAAATCGTTAATTTTGATGTATCTCAATAACATATCAAATAATTTTAGATTTATCTGAAATTTTATAAAAATGATCTACATGATACAAATTTTCAACCCAATGGTGGAGTTTATAAAATTTATATCGATTAAAACATTATTGAGTAGTGTAACATTTGGTGTAAAACTAATTTTTGTCAGCGGATCTTGACTATATATATATAGGCCGACCCTAGCGCACAAGCAGGGTGTGCAACACCGCAAGGTCTCAAAATTTTGACAAAATTTTAAGGTCTTAAAATTGTAAAGTCATATAATAATAGTTATATATTTTTTTATGTTCACATGTGTATCAATAGACTAGTGCTTCTGAGTCTAATCTCTTAGGTTCAAATCTTAACTTTTATAATTTTTGTTGTTGTTTTACCCTCCTATAATATAAGATTTTGTGTTTTATCCCCCCTAAACTCAGTCAACCATAATATAACTACCGCAAAACACAACCGATGCAAAATATAATTTAAGCGAGGATTTTAAACCACCGCAAAATTATAATATAACCGCCGCAAATTATAATAAAAAATTATGGTTGACTGAGTCAATTGGGATAAAGCACAAATTATTTTACATAGGGTAAAACAATTTCGTCTATTTTACAAGGGATAAAAGAGTATTAATCCTATTTTTTTTATGTATGATTTTAATTAAATTTTACAATTGAGAAATTTTTTTAAACTGAATAATTATACTACTTCCGTTTTAAAATATAAGAGAGAAAAAACTAATAGTAGTGTTTGTGGGGTGACTTTGAAGCTTATGGGGTTTTCATCTTGGGTGCAAAATATTGAACAAGAGAGGTAAAAATAATTATACAAATCGTACCTGGGATCCTAATAGTAGTGTTTGTGATTTTTGTATAGGAAATAAAAGAAAAGATACGATAGTGTTAGAACGGTTATTGTATGAGGTTTATTCAATGCCAAATGAAATGACGCATAATAGATTGATATATGAATATCCATGAGTTGTTGTCCGATAATAAACCGGTTGTTGCTGATATTTTTGTCTCGGCCCCTTCTTTCATAACCTGGGCTCGAATAAGGAAGAGATAAGTCGACCCTACATTTATATAAAGTTTATTTAAAAATTATAACAAAATAATTTTAAACCGCGCAACACGCGTGTCTTATTCTAGTTGAGTTACATCACTAACACTTCCAACACTGTTGAGTATGTATACTATTATTTTATTTTCAATACCTGCTATATTATTTCTTTTTGGGTTAAAGGTTAATACATAATCTTTTTATCTATCTTTACATATGTTTTATTATCGGGTTTGGATAGTGTCAATCCAACACCCGAAACTCGAAACCACACCTGTTATAGGATCAATATTAGTGAATCTTTTTCTCAATGTTGTTTTTGTGATTCACAATTGTTCCTTGCAATTCTGGTTTCTAACACTATATGTGAACCCTCGTAATTTTGTCATGGGTTAATACCCTTATATTCCGGTAAAATACATAAAAATTGTTTTATTTCTTGTAAAAAAAATTTGTTACTTTACCCCTCTATATTATAAGATTATGTATTTTACCTCATTTGATTTAGTCAATCATAATTTTTTAATATAATTTGCGGCGAATATATTATAGTATTACGGCGGTTTAAACTATCGCTAAAATTATGTTTTGCGGCTGTTTTTTTTGGCGCGGTTATATTATGGTTGATTGAGTCCAAGGGTTAAAACACAAAATTTTATAGCTAAACTTTTTTTTACAGAAAATAAAACAATTTTCTTATCTTTTACATACCGGGGATAAAATAATATTAACTTTTTTGTCATTTATAAAATGCGCTTTAATTAAATTGATGAATGAGGATTTTTAACAAAAAGTGATTTTGACATACCGAAATTTCCTTAATCATTCCTTCTTGGCATCGTTTGATAATAAACGTTCTCTCATCGTTATCATACCGAAAATATTATATATTGTGTTCAATTGAAGGATTAATATGAAACTTATATATATAATAAAAGACTTGTCTTACTTATCCACAGTAAAATCGATTTTAACCGACATAATGTGACATAAGTAGTAGATATTTGAGCCTCTTAATCATTTGGTCCTCAGATTATCAAAAAAAAAAAAGTATTTGGTCTTCAGTTCGATCTCCGATCTGTGCATATGGAAGAACATTTGTTGGGAGATGTCAACTCCTTAAATGAATCTCAGTTATCTCGAAGAGATTAGTCTTTGCAGTTGCATGCGGAGGATAATTTTAGTTTACCAAAAAAAAGATTTGATTTTATAAATAAAGACAGAAAAAATATTATACAAATTATATTAATAAAGTGGGAGTTTCTACGGTGCATTTGGTAAATCAAAGTGTACCGGTACATTTGATTTCTAAATCAATAAATTAACGAGGATTTTTTACGAAATCAAAATTTATTTATCGACTTTTATATTTTAAGAACTATTATTTCATAAGAAAAAATATCATTTCATTGTTTATACGAATCATAAATATTTTTTCTTAATAATAATAATAATAATAATAATATAATAAAAATAATCAATATTTACTATTATAATACTAATATGAGTAATAAAAATTTAGAAAAAATAAATTTTATTTCATTAACACTTTTGATAAATAAAATTAAATTAATATATAAAAATACAATAAATCTTTTTTTTCTTACAAAAAATATAACTTATTCAAGAGTACCGTAAAATTTACCTAATAAAATATTAGGATACGAGTCAATTTGTCATAGATTTGCATTCATATCTTGTTTCTTGTTTTGTATACAAACTTGGATAGACATTGAGATCAACAAACTTTTGGACCAACGACATCAATGTACTCCATGTGTGTGTCATTTTCTCAAAATGGTTATTGAATGCTCATAACTAATTATTGAATGCTCATAACTAATTTTTGTCTTATATCATTACACGGTTATTGGACACATATATAATCTATTTGTAAATTTTTGTCATCTTGATAGTTCAAATAATAAGAGTTGAGAGACATATAAATTAAGTAGAGGAGGTAAATCAATTTTTAGTGGGAGCAGTTTATCTTTTTAATTTATCAAAAAAACATACTATCTCTCCGTCCCAAATTATAATGAAAAAAAATTAATTTTACTTATTAAGAAAACATAATCATTAGAATTTGAAATATAGTTTTGTGAGATTTTTCTTGAAATAAGTTGCATAGGAAGGTGTAAAACTATTTTTTATTGGTTATTGTTTATTAAAAAAAGGACAGAGAAAGAAAATTAAATGGAATTTACATTTAATTTTACGCGAATAAGAAAAAACATATTATTGAAAATGATGTTTTCTTTATATTTTGAGACAAAAAGAAAATGGTTTTTTCCTCTTATATTTCAGAACGGAGGGAGTATGTAATTTATTTTTGTTCTTGTACCATTTATTTATTATTTTTCTTTCTTTAAACGGTAGTTGGACACATAATTTATTTTGTCTTGTACTCTCTCTGTCCTAAAATTTTGGTCCTTTTCAGAAACTAAATTACTAAAGTAAAATTAAAAATGGTTAACAATTTGTACTCTTCTTACAGAAATTAAAACATTATTTAGATCAATTTTTTTTCTCTTGATAAAGTAAGGGTACATAACAATGACTTTAACTTTATTATTTCTTAATTTACATGCAAATCTCTAAGAAAACCAAAGTTTTGATACGGATCGAGGGAACTAGTATCGTTTATTAAATATGATTTTTTTTATTTTTTTGCGGTTAAAAATTTATATATAATTCATTTTAAGTTAAAAATATTTAAAGTTTTGTAGAAGAGGTTCTTATAATATTATAAACATAAATTAAAAAATCTTTTAAAAATGTGAAAGTATACAATAGTTGATTTAAAGCAGGGATAAAAAATTATTACATAAAATATTTGAGGGACCAAAATTTGACGACATTTTTTATATGAATTAAAAATAAAATTTAAGATATTTATAAGGACGAAAATTTATTTAACCTTTAAATTAATATTATCCAAATTATCTATGTATACAATAACTATTTTAAAAATTCAATTTATTGAACTATTTTGTCGGTCCAAAAATAGTGTGATAAAAATTGTGGTGTCCACAAACTCCACGCAATACTTCCTCATTAGGTTTTTGGTTAGAGAAACAATATGATAGTATATGACAACATATAATTCATAGGCCATAACCACAATGAATTTCCAACTACTCAACTGTATAGTGTTATTAAGTTACATCTCCAACTTATATGTTAGTCATATACTATTATATTGTTTCTCTAACCAAAAACCTAATGAGGAAGTATTGCGTGGAGTTTGTGGACACCACAATTTTTATCACACTATTTTTGGACCGATAAAATAGTTCAATAAATTGTATTTTTAAAATAGTTATTTATTTTTTTTTTGAAAATAGTTTTTTTAAACTAGTTATTGTATACATAGATAATTTGGATAATATTAATTTAAAGGTTAAATAAATTTTTGTCCTTATAAATATGTTGAATTTTATTTTTAATTCATATAAAAAATGTCGTCAAATTTTGGTCCCTCAAATATTTATGTAATAATTTTTTATCCCTACTTTAAATCAACTATTGTCTACTTTCACATTTTTAAAAGATTTTTTTAATTTATGTTTATAATATTATAAGAACCTCTTCTACAAAAATTATCATAAAAGTTATCATAAATATTTCTTGACATAAAAATTACTATTTAGTTCTTACTTATTTTTTGTTAAATTTTTAGTCTCTGAAAAATTATCATGTATTCATTTTTGGTCTTTATTGGTAAATCAACATGTATTTTAGAGTGATTTTTTCGCAAGTCTGTTTAGATCATGGTAAAAAGTTTCTAAAAAAAAAACTCAAAATTTGATTTCTAGGTCATGACACTTTTATTTTGAAATTTTCCCTATTTGTAAAATTCATATATAATTTATATCATGTTATAAAACTCTAAATTTTAATAAACATACTATATATGATATTTTAAACATGCCCATAAAAAATCAGTAAAAAATTTATTAATTTAATTATAATTAAACAAATTTAGTTTAGTAGGGACAAAAAAATATAATAAATATTAAGTAAGGACTAAACTTAGAAGATCTTCATTTTATAGAGACTAAAAACATATTTAACCCAATATAAATTCAACACCACTCCTTCACTCCTTATTTATATAAGTCTGTTTGACAAAATGTTTAATTTATCGCTTTATATAAATTCAACACCACTCCTTCATTTGCAATTTTCACTTATTTTCTTTCCACTTACTCTCTTCCCCCTTCACATTACTAAGGGTAAATATAAAATTAATATAACTTGTCAACTAATTTAATACTAAAATCAACTTTTTTAATACGCGTGTTTTGTCAAATTGACTATTATAAAAAGGGGAATACTACGGTACAATGAAGAAATTGTCATGTACCGATACACTAAACATGTTGACCAATAACTATTTGACATATGTCATATTATATTATTAATATATAAAATATAAATAATGACTGGGATAAATGGTACATTTTAATTAGTTAAGTACCAATACAATAGATTTTAGCAAAAGTACCATAATATTTCCCTTATAAAAAATGACAGAGGAATTATTGAAGACAATAATAAGTTATGTTTCATACGTTCAAATCTTTATAAAGCGAACATGTTTATGTTTATGTTGGAAAATTATGCATAAGACATGCCAAAGAAATAATACAACGTTGTTGAAGTTTTTTTTATTTTGTTGAAAAGGAGGCTAAAGAAACAGAAAAAAGACATAAGAAGAAACAAAAAGAAAACTAGCAAACATAAACCGAGATGCGTCTTCCTGAAGTTTAATATTTATTGATTTATTCATTAAAGATGTCATTTATTCATTTAAAATTGTAGAATATTGCACAACACAAATTTATTATCACTATATAAAATAGAATAATTCTGCGAACAAATTCACATTATCAAGTTAATAACATAAAACATCAACAAACATCTACAAATATTATGAAATTATTGATATGAGTAAACTTTTTTTAGAGATTAAACTTGTTTTAGAAAAGATAAATGAAAGAGTAAATTATTTTTGAACAAGATATTATTTGTTTTTCTCTTATATTATTTTGGACAAAATAATATATTTATTAGGCATGGCAACATAATATATCTTATTATTTTGGACAAAATAATAAGATATTATTACATCTCCAACTACTACTATGGCCATATCCATAGGCCATTTGTTTTTGAACAAATAATTTACATGTAGTATATATTTATTAGTCATGGCAACATAACCCATACTAGTGGGTACCCATCCGAACCACCCCGATTTTGTCGGGAAAATTTGTTTTGACCGGATTTGAGTTTGGGTTTTCCGATTTCAAAGGATGGGGTGAGGCGAGTAACGGGAACGTAACACAAATACCCACCGAACCCGCCCCGATTATATAAATTACCCCTATTCCCTGTTTACTTAGAAAATCTCAATTAATTATAATGTGGTTTTGATGAATTTGATATTAGTTTTGATAATTTGGACTTTCACTTGTATGATTAGTGCAATGATATTTTAGTTTGTATCTCTGTTAAAATAATTTATTGTATGTTTGTTGTTAGCCTTCCTACGAATTTTGGGTTCGAGTTTGGTTCTTGCTAGTTTGAGCTAAGAGGAATTCTTTTTAACAAAGAGGAATTAAATTTATAAAAAAATTGAATCCATTGTCGGTGTGGGAGCGGTGCAGGGATACCCGAACCCATTTGAGTACGGGTTTGAGTTCAATTATTTATCCCCGTCGAAGAATGGGGTGGGGAACGGGGTTTTATCACGCAATCTGGTTTGGGGATGGGGTAAGTGAAAACCGTCCATACTCCACCCCATTACCATGCCTAATATTTATCGTCTATTATTTCTTGTCATTTCAAAACCAAATCAGAATTTTCATCACTAATTACTACTTTTTTTAATCATAATTACAATTATAAGAATTGCATATCTCCTTTCTTCATTAGTCCATGTGAATTGATACTCTTATGACGATATATTCGCACACTTACGAAAGTATCAAAAAACAGAAGCAAAATTTTAAAAGTTGGAACAAAAATTGAATCGATGAGACATATGGGTCATAGTTCAACCGGTTCAACCATTATTATACCGCTTTAATCAAATATTAAATAAATAAATAAATATAATATATATTATTCATCGAATATTCTTCTATATAATTGCTTTGGCAAAAGGTTTCTTTGCAATAAAATTAACCTTTCTTTCTTGTTGGAACCATGGCACAAGAAAAAGAACTATTCAAAGTTGTTGAAGTTTGCAATGTCGAACCATTTCATGAACCAACAAAACCTTCTCAATCAGCACCAACATCACTTCCCCTCAATTTCTTTGATATTTTCTTCTTAAGATTTCCACCAGTTGAATGTCTCTACTTCTATGAACTCACAAAATCAACCACTTTTTTCTATGACACTTTTCTTCCTAATCTCAAACACTCACTTTCACTCACACTTCAACACTTTCTCCCTTTTTCTGGTAACATAATTTGGCCTATTGATTCATCCAAACCAATCATAAACTATGTTCCCGGCGATTCTATTTCCTTCACTGTTGTAGAGTCCAAAGCAAGTTTCAAAGATCTTTCATCTCATCATTGTGAAGCTTCAAAAAGACATCACTTGGTACCCATTTTGAAAACTTCACATGATAAAGCTTCAATGATTTCAATTCAAGTCACTTTGTTTCCAAACAATGGTTTTTGCATTGGAATAACCACACACCATGCTGCTTTTGATGGAAAGTCTGCTATTAATTTTATAAAATCATGGTCCTATATTGCATGTTCTAGTTTTAACCACGATTCATCTTTATCATTGTTATTATTACCTGAAAATCTAACACCTTTTTTTGATAGAACATTGATACAAGATTATGATAATAGAATGGGAATCAGTGATGCATATGTTGTTGATTTTATGAAACAAGATGGGCCAAATAACAAAAGTCTTAAGGTTATGAAATTTTCAGATAAATTAAAAAATGATGCAATTAAAAGCTTATTTGAGTTAACACCTTCGAATATTCAAAAGCTTAAGCAACATGCAAAAAATGAGATGAAACAAAATGTTACAAATTTATCAACCTTTTCAGTTACATGTGCTTATGTTTTATCATGTTTAGCAAAAGCAGAACAACCAAAGGATGAAAAAGTGATTTTCAGAATTGGTGTTGATTGTAGAGCAAGAATGGACCCTCCAATTTCTTCTATGTATACTGGAAATTGTGTTATTGGAATAAAGGTTGAGTTTGAGACAAAGAAATTAGTTGGAAAAGATGGATTTTTAAGTACTTTAGAAGGGATAATTAAAGCTTTGAGTAGTATAAACGATGTTGAAGTACTATTAAATGGAGCTGAAACTAGGGTTTCTGATATGATAAATAATAGAATTAAATTTAAATTATATTCTATTACTGGATCACCAAGGCTTGAAAGTTACAGTATTGATTTTGGATTTGGAAAGCCCAAAAAAATTGATATAACTTCAAGTGATAAAACAGGAGGATTTTCTCTTACTGAAAGTAAGAATAATGATGGTGGAGTTGAGATTGGTTTTGCTTTAAACAAGCAAGAGATGAAAACTTTTTCTACCCTTTTTGTTCAAGGACTTGAGTCCATTTAAAGTTTCAAAATTTACTACTCATTTGAAGGAAACACAATTGTTTGAAGATGTTGAGACAATTTTTGTTAAGGTGCAACTTTTTATGTGGTATGAATAATGCAATCTTTTAGAGAGACTCTGCACAACCAAAGTACCTATGGAAGATGCACTCAATTTGTGTTTGTAATTGTTTCAATTCATGAGTGCTTTAAATTTCTTTCCATTTAATTTACACTTTTTGTTAAGGGTGTTTCTTAATTCAATATACTTGTGTGTTGTTAAAGTTGTGCGAATGTAGTCAAGTTTAATTTTAGTTATTGTTATGTTAGATTCTAAAATCAAATTCATAATAGTTGGGGTCAAAAACTTTTTTGATATATATGTTCTAATAATAACAATAAACTTATGAAGTAGATACTAGATACTAAGTTCTGTAAAATGATATAGTTACTCTCACCGGCAAAAGTTATATGTATAAGTGGGATCCTTATGCACCATGCATAATTTCAAAATTACTCACGCGCCGCTCAAATATTGCTCGCTCGCGCCCCCAGCCCCCCCACCCCCCACCAATGGTTCGCTATCCCCACTTCCCTTTCTGCTGATGCGTGCCCATTTTTATTTTATTCTGAAGGCCCAGTTCCTTTTTTTGTTGGTTTTGTTTTTTTACCTAGTTTCACACTTACACCTAATTTTTTATGTTTGCACCTCTTTTAATGTGATATGTTGCAGTTTTTATCAACATAAAAAATTGTTATGTCGCGGTCACATACCTTTATTTAAAACTCTGTGACTAAGCATCACGAACATAATTGAACTGCGACCTCGATTGTGACTAAAAATTTTGGTGGTAATTTATAAACAAAGTTTAAATATTTTTTCTTTATTAGATTCAGGCAGGTTTTGGTGTTGATTCAATGTTTTCCAAAAGAAATTTGTGTTCAGCTTTGTTTTTATATATATTTTTTCTAGCTTGTCTACAAAATTTTGGCAACAAATTAGTTCATATTCTATGATCATTTGTCTTATGATAAAAAGTTGGGGTGAGAGTGAGATTGGTTATTATGCATAAGAATCATTTATGCACCATACTTAAGTGAAGAAATTTTTCGCATCCCCACCCCCTATCTGCTATATGTTTTCCTTTTTTTGACATACTGACCCATTTTGTTTGCCTTTTTTTGACTTATGATTATATGAAACCATTTAATAATATTAATAGTTTCAGTGTATAACATCTTGAAACCATTCAACAATACTAATAATTTCAGTGTATAACATCTGGAAATCATTTAACAATATTAATGGTTTCAGTGTATAACATCTGGAAACCATTTAACAATACTAATGGTTTCACTGTATAACATCTTGAAATGGTTTCAGTGTATAACATCTTGAAACCATTTTTGCTGTGGAATGGTTTCAAAGTATTGTACTCCAAAACCATTTGATGTACTTAGTAGTTATTATGTTAATTGTCATAAATTAAACTATAATTATAGTATGTAATTTAGTTTGTAATTTTAAATTAAAATATGATTATATAATCATCGAAAATAGATTCTTATAGTATTTACTTCAAACGAACAAAAAAAATTTGTTTTTCACAATGTGTCAAAAAAAATTCAAAAGGAGTGCAAACATAAAAAACTAAGTGTAAGTGTGAAACTGAATAAAAAACAAAACCAACAAAAAAAGGAAATGGGTCTTCGGACCTAATAGACTAAAAATAAAATAAAAACGCGCACGCATCAGCATAAAGGGTGGTGGGGATAGCAAACCATTGGAAGGAGCTGAGGTGCATGCAAGCAACATCTAAAGGACACGCGAGTAATTTTAAACTTATGTATAGTGCATAAAGATCCCACATATGCCTAATAACTTTTGCCTCACAATTGAAGCCACATTTGAACACAATTCTTTGCAATATCAAAGATTGCGATTTGCGACGCAACAGAAACTATTACTGCAACAACTAGTTATAACCCTCACATGACCATCATCCCTAACTTAACTATGGGCTATGGCCATTGAGACATCAAAAACCTTTTTTAAACAATCACAATTGACCCTTTTTTAAAGTACCCTTATTCATCAAAATTTTAAACAACATGAAAGAACAAATTAAAACTCCCCATCAATCTCAAACAAACAGTACGGTTCATATTCACACCATTAAAATAAAACAGAAATATAATAAGGCTAACAAAAAGAGTAAACAATTTGGTACACCAAATTCACAGTAGGAATAAATTTGGATTGAGTTATAATATGTGTGCATATACCTAATCTTGAGAATTTTGATTGAATGTTTGTGGCAATTTGATTAGTGATTACTCCATAAGGATGGTTAGATAATACTAGACCAATGGTGTTCTAGAGATATAGTAGCTTAATGTTATATTCTATATGAAAAATTCTCTTTAGCCCCCCCTACGATTCTCTTTTCCCCCCCTAACTACCTTTTTTGTCCTTAGGGGGTATTTCAACCAAATTCGGGACGTAGAACCCGAAATGCATTTCGGGATCTACGTCACGAAATGAGTTATTTTTCACCCAGAAATCATTTCAGTATCGATACTGAACTTTTCAGTATAATCGATACTGAACTTTTCAATATCGATACTGAACTTAAAAACTTGGCCTGCATCCCAAAAACTCACCCAGAAATCATTTCAGTATGGATGCTGAACTTTTCAGCATCGATACTGATCCCCAGAAATCATTTCAGTATCGATACTGAACTTTTCAGTATCGATACTGAACTTAAAAACTTGGCCTGCATCCCAAAAACTCACCCAGAAATCATTTCAGTATGGATGCTGAACTTTTCAGCATCGATACTGAACTTAAAAATTGTACCTGTACCCCCCAAAACTCCCCAAAAATTCGGGAATGCATTTCGGGATCTACGTTACGAAATGAGTTATTTTTCACCCAGAAATCATTTCAGCATCGATACTGAACTTTTCAGTATCGATACTGAACTTTTCAGTATCGATACTGAACTTAAAAACTTGGCCTGCATCCCAAAAATTCACCCAAAAATCATTTCAGTATGGATGCTGAACTTTTCAGCATCGATACTGATCCACAGAAATCATTTCAGTATCGATTCTGAACTTTTCAGTATCGATACTGAACTTAAAAACTTGGGGGTGTAATCAAATTCGGGACGTATCTCCCGAAGTGCACTTCGTGAGATGCGTCCCAAATTTAGGGATTTTAGGGGGGTTAAAGTCAAGGATATTTTGGGATTTTAGGGGGGTTAAAAAGAAGTGTGGGGGGTTAGAGAGAATTTTTCATTCTATATTCCTTCTTTCATTATTTAGTTTTTCAAATTAATTTATAGTCTCTATTTTGTTGATCAATCTCCTTTTCAATTCACTCTTTTATGCATTCATCCATGTACACATTTATATATATATATATATATATATATATATATATATATATAATGATTAGTATTGTAAAAGATGTTTTTGTGCTAACTATATTTGATTAGTATCTACTCCATCCGTCCCAAAATGTAAGAGAAAAGTGGTCAACAAAAATTGATGTATCTGGACCAAATTCTTAAACAGATATATCAATTTTTGTTGACCACTTTTCTCTTACATTTTGGGACTCCAAATACATCAACTTTTATTGACCATTTTTCTCTTACATTTTGAGATGGAGGGAGTATATACTTATTAATAATTTCTTTTGTATTATGAGTTTCTGATTATTTTTATATTTGTCAAGTATTTTAATTTTAGCTTCTGGAGCTTAATTTTTAAGTAGTTTTTTTTATGAGCAGATGAGAAAGAGTTCTCAGTAGTCACAGTCGTTATTATATAGCACTGTTTGATCGGCTTTGAATCTTTCCCTACAATGTATAATAGATTTGGCCAAATTCTATAGCACAAATAATATCCTCACTAGTGAGATTTTTTACTACCTAATATAGAGGCCAAATTATTGTGCATTACACTGTTAGTACAGTTTATGAAGAGCTTTGGGCTTATTGCCATTCACGTTTTAATAGAATTTTGTACCGTTTTCTCTCCATGCAATGATAAATTTTCTTATGAAACGTGTTTCCTGCAGATTTTTGATTTATATCTGCAGGAATATCCGCAGGAAAACAACATATTTCTATTAGTGAACAATAAATTATTTACAAAAGCAATTCATTTCAAATGAATGAGAGAAGAGGATACATGATAAGGGATGTCAACGGCGCGGAGATTGACCGGAGGATATTTTATCACTCCTTGCCACATTCCTGCTTCGGGAACATTTCTTTTTCCATCTCCATCTCCGTGGGAAGATTTCTTTCTCTATCCCCACCCCTACGTATCCCCACAGTATCCACAGAGCTCCACGGACATAAAAAATTAACAAAATTATTATATATTTTAATCAAAAGAATGACCCTAATATATTGTCTTTTCTTCATTTCTTTTTTAAAAAAAAATACATATTTTGTATTTTTCATTATTTCAAACTAAAAGTACATTTTGCATCAATAACAAAAAAATGCAAAAACATTTTTTAATATTTCTTTTGTAAAAAAAATAATATTCAATTGAATTTGTTGCAACCATACATAATCATTATCTTTATAATGTATTAATTATTTTTTTTATTAAAAAACATATAAAGTTATATAATTATATATATTATATATATAATTTAAACAATATGATCGGGGTCGGGAAATCCACGGTGGCGGAGGGACCTTCCCCATTCCCCACCCCAAATTATCCACGGGGGAATTTCTCCCTCCATCTCCATCCCCACGAAAAAAAAAATCTGCGACTTCGCATATCCGCACAGATAATCTCCACGGATAATCTATTATCAGATACAAATTGACATCTGAAATTTCTGGTATACTCAGGAAAGATGTGCGGTATGATGTGCGCACATTAACTAAACTTGCAGAACAAGTAATAAAGTAACAAGTAATAAAAACAGTAAATAACACAGGAGAATTGTTAACCCGGTTCGGCCCAACGTCCTAATCTGGGGGCATACCAAGCCAGGGAGGAAATCCACTAGTGTAATCCTATTCTTAAGTTATCCGGCTTACACCTCGGTTTACAACTTAAGAACTCGTCAATACCTGTGCTATATTTCTACCTAGGTACCCCATAGGTAAGAGAAACCCATCTCACTCCCAATCTAAACACAGACCAGTGTTATCTATGAAAAACAACAATCAAAGATTTAGAGAACACTCCCCAAACAATAATACACTACTCGTACTTCAAAGCTTAGAGTAATGAACAATATTCCTTGCTTAAAAGCTTCGGATTACAACTCAATAAACTCAGTCCTTATGCAAGCATCAAGACAATACTTTGCAAAGACTCACAAATAACAACGAACATAAGACTTAAACCCTAAATACTATATTCTTCAATGACAGCTTGAATGATCTCTGGTTTAGTCTTCACAACTCAGTAAAACAAACCTTCTCTGTGATTTAATAATCAATGGCAGCAACCAGAGAGGTATATAAATAAAGCACAAGGCTTAACAACAAAACCCTAAAACTTTAAAAGACTCTTTTTGTAAATAATGGCTTCGGTCATCTTTTAGGTTTTGCATCCATGAATATATAGCTTCAGCAAGAACGTGTTTTGCAAGTAACATGGGCTTCAGAGTACAGCTGGTCCAAAAGAAACCTAGCAAATATATTTTAGAACCATATAATATATTTTCATAAATAGAGAAAATAGAGAAATATATTTTTCAAATCAATCAGGGCAAAACGCCACTTCCTGAAGGTTCTAGATGAAAAAGCGAGATTTTCTGCACAATTAATGAAGATAAAACCAAACCAAATCTTCAAAAAGATCTCGCTCAAAAATGTGCGTGCGTCATCAACAATGTGGTCACATTTTCTTCCACATCATGATTTACCAAAAATGAAACCAACACAAAAACACCAACAACATCCCTATGAAAAAAAGGGATTTTGAGGAGAAAGAAATAAAAATAGTTCTGACTTTTTATATATAAAGATCTTATTCTTATGATTTTGAACTGTTTGTATCTTTCAACTCTTTTTGCTCTAGATGAATCACTCATGGTGCTAGACTAGTTTGTTTAATATAATTGCTTCTTATGTTGTTTAAAAAAAAAAATAACATGCAATGCAATGTCTTTGTAAAATACTAGCTTAAATAAAAAGAGTTGAAAAACATATAGATTAGATAAAAGAAAAATCCAAGAATCCAGTTCCTCCAAAAAGTATTTTATCTGTCAATGTCAATGTACCATAAAAAGAATATCATGTCAATCTTTTTTATGAATTCTCTTTTATAGTTAAGTTATTTATCATCCATCCCCTATTTTATATTTCTGTTTCGTATCAAAATATTTTCTAGCTTGTTTCTCAAAGGATTCTACAACGTAACGATTGATAGTGACGTGGCAATGGGCCGATGTTGTTATTAGTTGGGTCTGTTCGACACGAGCGTAAATGAGTCTGGTCAGTTATGATCCAATTCAGAACAATCTTTTTAGAATTTTATACATAATTTAAGATAAAATAAACATTGATAAATTAAATCATTTTTACATTTACTTTACTCCCTCAAATTTTACATATAAAAAAGGGTATCGTTAACTAATACCTTACACTAGTTAAGATTATTAAAAACGGTAATACATATATTGAAAATTGTATTTTATTATTTTTAAAAAGTAAATTATACAAATTTCAATTTTTTTTTACTTCTTTTGTTTTTTTAACCATTATCCTAAGAGTTACTACCTTCGTCCCAATATATAAGACTCATTTTGATCAAATGATACTATTCATATATCTTGTTTTGACCATATTTTTTTTCATAATTTATAGATGTTAATATTAGCATATAAAATTTTGTTTGATTCATTTTGATGAGTATCTTGTTTGATTCATTTTGATGAGTATTTTCAAGATATCAAATTTTTATAATTTTTACTAATGCACAATTAAAGATATTAGTGATCATAATTGTGTATTGACTAACGTACGATAATCAAAATGAGTTTTATACTCCCTCTGTCCCAAAATGTAAGCAAATTTGACTTTTTAGGTACATTTGACTATTGATGTATTTGATCCATAATATGAGCTAGATACATCAATAGTCAAATGTACCTAAAAAGTCAAATTAACTTACATTTTGGGACGGAGGGAGTACTTTGAAACGGAAGTAGTATGTTTATCTTTCCATATTTTAATTTTAATAAAAGTTTTATACTGTAAATAAAAGTATAAAGTCCAGTCACGGAACACTCACGAGATTATAAAGGCTCTTATATTTCTCAAAAGAACCAAAAAGAGAACTGAAAAAGTACTGTAAAAGATTAATGATTTAACTTAAGAGACAATATATTATTGTGTCCAAATATATAGTGCGACAGAAATTATTGTGTCCACTGTCCACACATTACACGACCACGAGTTCCTCGTGGGTCTGAAACCGTACAAATGACATTCGCAGGCCATAGTCATAATAAATTTCATTTTTTCTATATCAAAATACTAGTATAAGTTAATTTGAAGAAAAAAAATTATATTAAAATATAAATTATTTTATAATATTAACGAAGTATTTATTGTTATTTTACTAATTACTCTTAATTATTTATAACTACTTCATTTTCTTCTACTTTTTCAATATTTATCCTTTTCATATCGTTAATAAATGACAGTTTTGTAAATTAACTCGTAATTTCTTTTTTTCATATAATATTTATTACATTTTTTAATTTATGTAATTTGACTAAAACAACTTATATTTTAATACAGATGGACTATTAAGTTACATCAAAAAAAATCAAATTGTCAGGAAATAATTTTCCATCTGCAATTCTATTGAATATGTATTATTAGATAGCAGAACCCTTGTTGTATATAATTTCCTATGTACCAAAAAGAAAAGAATCCTTATTGTATTAATCATGATCATTAATAATATTATAACAAATATAAAATTTATTGTTGGATTGAAATCAATTAATCAAATAGTAGATTTTTTATGTAAAATTTAAAAATCATTTGATATGCTATTGAAATTAATGATATTAATTAAATAAAATTTCATAAATCAATATATAATCTTGATGAGTCTCAATTTCACATTAAATAATTTTTAATTTTATTAAAAAATTATATGATAATATATATGATATAAATATTCAATATAACGGTGAAGAATTGAACAATTTATTTTCATTATAGCATTATTTTTGTAAAATTTGTTCAATTCTTTCACCTTAGACTTGTTGGATATTTTATCAAATAATTTATTTTAAAATTATTGTTATACTCTCTCTGCCCGAAATATTAGGGAAAAAAAATTATTTTTTTGTCTCAAAATATAAGAGAAAAACTATTTTCAAGAATATATTTTTTCCTTATTCTCATAAAATCTTATTTTGTGAATAAACAATAACCAATAAAAAATGGTTTTAAATCTTCCTATGTAACTTATTTCAAGAAAAAGTGAAAAACTCTACAAAACCATATTTCAAATTTTCATGATTATATTTTCTTAATAAGTGAGATTATTTTTTTTATTTTATATTTTGAGACGGAAGGAATATTATTTTATAAATGTTTTAAAAAATTATAATTATTAATATTAATTATTTGTTGGTCGGTCATTATACGGATTTTAACTTTTAGTGCTCTATTTACTCATAGTACGTACCGTTGGGACCAATATCAATTAAACCAATTAAATAAGTAGTGGTTATTCTGTTACTATAGTGCTCTATTTTTAGTGTTTCTTTTACTATACTAGTGTTCTTTTACTAAAATAAGACGAGTCCTAATATATATACTTGGTCGTGACTTTTAGAAAAGGAGAGAGAATAAATAAATAAATCACAAGCATATGAATAATACTCCTACCATCTCTATTTATAAAATTAATTTGACTAAAACACACGTATTAAAAAAATTGATTTTAATATTAAATTAGTTGATAAATTATATTATATATATATATATATATATATATATATATATTAGGGATTGTTAACTTCGATCATAGATCAAGATTAATAATATATGACCGAATGACCCACATGTCCATCCTTCTATATATATAATTGCTTTGGCAAAAGGTTTCATTGCAATAACTTAACCTTTCTCTCTTGTTGAACCATGCCACAAGAAAAAGAACTATTCAAAGTTGTTGAAGTTTGCAATGTTGAACCATTTCATGAACCAACAAAATCTTCTCAATCAGCACCAACCTCACTTCCCCTTACTTTCTTTGATATTTTTTGGTTAAGACTTCCACCAGTTGAATGTCTCTTCTTCTATGAACTCACAAACTCAACCACTTTTTTCTACAACACTTTTCTTCCTAATCTAAAACACTCACTTTCACTCACACTTCAACATTTTCTCCCTTTTGCAGGCAACATAGTTTGGCCTATTGATTCATCCAAACCAATCATAAACTATGTTCGCGGCGATTCTGTTTCCTTCACTGTTGTTGAGTCCAAAGCAAGTTTCAAAGATCTTTCATCTCATCATTGTGAAACCTCAAGAAAACAACACATGGTACCCATTTTAAAAATTTCACATGAAAAAGCTTCATTGATTTCAATTAAAGTCACTTTGTTTCCAAACAATGGTTTTTGCATTGGAATAACCACACACCATGCTGCTTTTGATGGAAAGTCTGCTACCAATTTTATGAAAGCATGGTCCTATATTACATGTTCTAATTCTAAGCATGATTCATCTTTATCATTGTCATTATTACATGAAAATCTGAAACCTTTTTTCGATAGAACATCGATACAAGATCATGATAATAGAATTGGCATCAGTGATGCATATGTTGTTGAATTTTTGAAACAAGATGGTCCAAATAACAAAAGTGTCAAGGTTATGAACTCTTCAAGTACATTGAAAAATGATGCAATTAAAAGCTTCTTTGAATTAACACCTTCAAGTATCCAAAAGCTTAAGCAACATGCAAAAAATGAGATGAAATATAATGTTACAAATTTATCAACCTTTTCAGTTACATGTGCTTATGTTTTATCATGCTTAGCAAAAGCAGAAAAACCAAAGGATGAAAAAGTTATTTTAGCAATTAATTTTGATTGTAGAGCAAGATTGGATTCTCCAATTTCTTCTATGTATATCGGAAATTGTATTGCAGGAAAACATATTGTGTTTGAGACAAAAAAGTTGGTTGGAAAAAATGGATTTTTAAGTGCTTTAGAAGGGATAAATGAAGCTTTGAATAGTGTGAAAGTTGCTGGAGTGTTAAATGGAGCTGAAAATTGGGTTTATGATTTGTTGATAAATAGTAGTGGAAATAGAGTATATGCTATTGCTGGATCACCAAGGCTTGAAATTTATAGTATTGATTTTGGATTTGGAAAACCCAAAAAAGTTGATATAATTTCAATTGATAAAACAGGAGCATTTTCTTATAATGAAACTAGGAATAATGATGGTGGAATTGAAATTGGTTTTGCTTTAAACAAGCAAGAGATGGAAACTTTTTCTACCCTTTTTGTTCAAGGACTTGAATCCATTTAAAGATTCTAAATTTATTTCTAGTTTGAAGGAAACACAATTATTTGAACTTTGAAGATGTTTCTTGAGACAATTTGTGTTTGGGTGCTACCTTTTCACGTGGTATGTATGAATAGTTAAAAATTTGTAAGCATTATAGCTTAGCAAAATTTGTAGCATCATCAGCCTTATTATTACTACTACTAATGCAATCTAAGTTTGTTTCAATTCATAAAAGTTTTTAATTTCTTGCCATCTACCCTTTGTGCCATTATTTAGATGCATTCAATTTGTTGCCATCTAGCCTTTGTGCCATTTTATTCCGACAATAATGCGCTCACTTTGTGTTTGTTTCTTTTTAACGGCAAATATAATAATATTATTAATAAATAAGACTCTGCACAAGACGGATAGTGATTTATAAAATTGAACTACAAAATAAGGGTGTCGTATAGAAACAGAACACCGATGAAACATACTAATTCATAAGTTGCATTCAATAATGTGTTTGTACTTGATTCAATTCATAAGTTGCACTCAATGTGTTTGTACTTGATTCCTACCTCATTCAATTGGTGACGGTATTGCATTATGTAATGTTACTTCATCTGTCCTAAAATAAGTGTTACGTTTGCCAACGCACAATTTTGATTGTTAATATTTTTAATTATATCTCTTTAAAAATTAATAAAATTGTAGTATATTTTAAAAACACATATCGAGATAAACATGTTAAATGTTAATATTTACATTTATATAATACTCCGTACCAAAATATATGTCGTTTTAAGAAAAAAAAATTGTACCAAAATATATGTCACTTTATATTACCAATGAAACATTTAATACTCTTTTTCCTTTATACTCTTACCTAATTATTCTTTCTTCTTTCAATTCAATAATTTATTTTTCTCATATCATTAATGAAGGATAATTTTGTAAATTAATTCATAATTTTTTTTTCATACAACAATGATTACATTTCTTAATTTGTGCGATATGGTCAAAACGACATATATTTTGATACTGAGGCTTCCTCCGTACTAAAATATATGTCGTTCCGACATTTTTACGCATATTAAGAAATTTGTAACTTCTATGAATCTTGTCAAAATCATACATGTTTTTCTTCTTTTACACTTTCTCTCTCTTTGTTGGTATATGGGAAAATAATAAAGTTGGAGAGAGAGTAGTGACTTTTGTTGGTAAAAAGAGTATAAATGCATGGGTAATTTAGGAATATCAAAATTAATGTTACATTAGTATTGTAAAACGACATATATTATGGTACAAATTTTTTTTCCAAAACAAAACATCTTTTTATTTTTACAATACACAATATTTCTATCTTTAATATATTAACATGTGCTCCAATGGCACATATTAGTATTTTCTTTTAGTTTATTTTTAAAGTTAAATTTGTCATTATCACATATCATACTATCTCTCTTCATTCTCTCTTTTAGCATATTTGCACTAAATGTAGTGAACCAAGATGAATGTACAATTTTTTAATGTAGAGAATCCAAATCGGAAGAATGATCCTCTCCAGTAAGATTTACACTGGATAGTGTGCGGTTTGCAACTCTATACCTTTTATTTCCTTAATTATTTTTTGGATCTTGTTAACGAGTACTTCTGGGACACTTTTTAAATATATTATTTAAAGAAATGTTTTATTCAAAAACTTAAACAATACAATTTTTAATGCGTTAGACTTTATTTATTTCTATAAATACTTACTATTTAAAAGACTTAAAGAGTGCCCAAAGACACTATTTAACATTTGCCTTTTTTTTTCACTTTACATCTAGTAATACAAATGAATGGTCATGATTTCACTAAGACCTTCCATGTCACTACTCACTAGAGAGAATTAAGGCCTCTGCATTGCAGACTTGGCTTGCACCTCTTTCTTATAAAACATGTATATAATGATATACTTGAGTTGGAGCAATATAAGAATTTGAGGTTTTCTTTTTTAATTATGTCTATCCAGTATCCTCCTACATTTACATGCTTTAATTTCAGTTCCAAAAAAATATTACTCTTATTATTTATTTTTACTCAATAGTACTCTTATAATTGGTACTCAAATTAGAAATTTTAATGATTGACAATAAAAATATTAGTTTAAAAAAGACCACATATATACATCTAATATTCAATAAATTTTTTTTGAACCAACATCATTCAAAAACTTAAAAAATAAAAATTTACTTATGAAACACGTATATCTATAACTTAAGGGCCAATTCAAAATGGACCTATTATCAGAATATAACAAACTTAATATATATGTTGGAAAACAATTACAGAAATTCGAAAACAAGGTTTTAGAAAATCAGTTTAGAAAAATGTCAACCGAAAAAGATTACGAGCTGAGTCACGATCAGGTCGCTTTCTTTAAGACGTTTCGTGGTACTGCCAATGGTGCAAGCAGTTCTAAAATTACCGCGACGCCTCCAGGATAAAACAGCTTTGTTTCAAAAAGAAAATACTGAATTTCTACTGCACTTGTAGAAACCGGTCAGATTACACCCTTCTGTTGTGATTAGATAACTAACCACTCGAATATTGGTAACGAATTACCAACTCTAAAGCAAAACAATATTTTTGGAGCAAGAGAGTTTTTGTTCTTTCTGTATTTTTCGTGTGTCAAAGGAAGAAGGAGGAGTTGCAATATATTATAATTTTAGAATCATTAGCAATCAAAGACAATGAAAGCAAAAAACGAAAACTGAAGACAAATGATTAATTGGCATTGATCAGAAACGGATTTACAATAATACCGTTTTTATGGCTTGGTCTCTTCACATTGTAAATGTGTTCTTTTTTCTTTTAGGTTAAGGAATGGATCAGAAACGCAAGTCTTAATTTTTCGGTCACCAAAAAATTAATACATCACACAAGCAAGCCCAAAGCCCAAGGCCCAAGCCCAGATCCAGATCCTAGCCGAGCCGGCCGGACAGACGGCGGCGGCGCGCGCATGATGGTCAAGATTGATTGCGCTCTCTCCCATCCACAAAACTCTTATACCCCAAGGGCACACCCTTGTAAATGAGGTAGTAGTATATAAACACTCATAAGATGTTAAAATTTTCCAATGTGGGACTTAATAACTTTTCAAATTCACACATAAGTGTTCATTTCATACCAAGTTCTTTTCTCATCATTTACATGTTATTTCCAACAATTTTCTAAAACCTTGTTTTCGAATTTCTGTAATTGTTTTCCAACAATTTTAAGACGATTTCAAACTGCCATGTCGATCGAAGAGATTGTCGCTAATGCTACTGGTGCTACTGACAAACCTTTCAAATTTGAAGGCACTCATTTTAACCGTTGGCAACAGAAATTGTTTTTCTTCTTAACCTTAAAAAAGCTTGCCAACGTGTTGAGTGAACCTATGCCAGTGATTCCAGAAACTGATAGCACCAGTGGTAAGAAACCTGTGGATGATGCAAGTGCTTCTAATGCAACTGAATCATCAACACAGGCTACGGCTGCGGAAATTTTACAGCTTAAGAAAGAATTACTCCTATGGAAAGAAAATGATTATCTCTATAAGAATCATATTCTGAATGGTCTTGCTGATGACCTATATGATTAAAACCATTTCATGAGCAATCCTTTGCAGCACGTGAGACTGCACTTCAACAGATTTTTCGTCCACCATCTGATACCTGAGATAGCGGCTTACAGCATATTTTTTGACACCTGCTTCCTCAGTATCGTACTTCTTTTTCAGAGCCTCCCACACCTCTTTAGCAGTAGCACATTTGCAGTAATAATCATATAGGTCATCAGCAAGACCATTCAGAATATGATTCTTACAGAGATAATCATTTTCTTTCCATAGGAGTAATTCTTTCTTAAGCTGTAAAATTTCCGCAGCCGTAGCCTGTGTTGATGATTCAGTTGCATTAGAAGCACTTGCATCATCCACAGGTTTCTTACCACTGGTGCTATCAGTTTCTGGAATCACTGGCATAGGTTCACTCAACACGTTGGCAACCTTTTTTAAGGTTAAGAAGAAAAACAATTTCTGTTGCCAACGGTTAAAATGAGTGCCTTCAAATTTGAAAGGTTTGTCAGTAGCACCAGTAGCATTAGCGACAATCTCTTCGGTCGACATGGTAGTTTGAAATCGTCTTAAAATTGTTGGAAAACAATTACAGAAATTCGAAAACAAGGTTTTAGAAAATTGTTGGAAATAACATGTAAATGATGAGAAAAGAACTTGGTATGAAATGAACACTTATGTGTGAATTTGAAAAGTTATTAAGTCCCACATTGGAAAATTTTAACATCTTATGAGTGTTTATATACTACTACCTCATTTACAAGGGTGTGCCCTTGGGGTATAAGAGTTTTGTGGATGGGAGAGAGCGCAATCAATCTTGACCATCACGCGCGCGCCGCCGCCGTCCGTCCGGCCGACTCGGATCGGATCTAGATCTGGGGTTAGGGCTTGCTTGTGTGATGTATTAATTTTTTGGTGACCGAAAAATTAAGACTTGCGTTTCTGATCCATTCCTTAACCTAAAAGAAAAAAGAACACATTTAAAATGTGAAGAGACCAAGCCATAAAAACGGTATTATTGCAAATCCGTTTCTGATCCATGCCAATTAATCCTTTGTCTTCAGTTTTCGTTTTTTGCTTTCATTGTCTTTGATTGCTAATGATTCTGAAATTATAATATATTGCAACCCCTCCTTCTTCCTTTGACACACGAAAAATACAGAAAGAACAAAAACTCTCTTGCTCCAAAAATATTGCTTTGCTTTAGAGTTGGTAATTCGTTACCGATATTCGAGTGGTTAGTTATCTAATCACAACAGAAGGGTGTAATCTGACCGGTTTCTACAAGTGCAGTAGAAATTTGGTATTTTCTTTTTGAAACGAAGCTGTTTTATCCTGGAGGCGTCGCGGTAATTTTAGAACTGCTTGCACAATTGGCAGTACCACGAAACGTCTTAAAGTAAGCGACATGGTCGTGACTCAGCTCGTAATCTTTTTCGGTTGGTATTTTTCTAAACTGATTTTCTAAATCCTTGTTTTCAAATTTCTGTAATTGTTTTCTAACAATATATGATTCAATTAAAACTACATTGCAACCGTGCAACACGTGGGTTTTAATCTAGAAATATATTAAGTAGGATCCATTTATATTATAAGTTGGGTGACATGGAAGTGGATGCTTAAGTTAGAGTTTTACATTGACAAAATGATAAATAATTAAAAACTCACACTCACACACACACACAAAAAATGGATGAACCAAAATTCGAACCCCGATTATATATGTCCGACCTAACAATTTCCTTATTGTCTACCCGTTGAACTATGACTTGTTGACATCATAAGTGCTTTTAATTTCTTGCTATCTGATAGAATATGGGCAAGTGCACCTATTATCGTCAAGTATCGAGGGTTAAACCGCCTCAAAATGGAACTGCTGCAAAAGTATAATAAAACCGCCGCAAATTATGGTTGATTGAGTCAAAGGGGGTAAAACACAAAATCTTATATTACAGGGCGTAAAACAACAATTTTTTTTTACAAGGGGTTAAAAGGTATTAACCATAAATTTAAATTAAAACTGAGAAATTTTTTTAGACTCTATTATACTCCCTCCGTCTCAAAATATAAGAGAAAAAAACCATTTTTAGATCAAAAAATATAAGAGAAAAAACACAAACATTTATCTTTTCAAAAATAGTTTATTCTCTCTTATCTTTTTTCATAACCAATAATCAATAAAAATTGCTTTAACATCTTTCTATGCAACTTTCTTCAAAGAAAATACAAAAAATCATACTTTCAATCATTATATTTAATTTTTCTTAATAAGTGTGATTTTTTTCTCTTATAATAAGAGAGAGAGAGAGAGAGAGAGAGAGAGAGAGAGAGAGAGAGTAAACTTTTCATGAAAAGATAAATGTTTGTGTTTTTTCTTTTATATTTTGAGAAAAATTAATAGGATTTTTTTTATATTTTAGGACGGATGGAGTAGGTTAATTTATTGGTTTAGCTGTATTCTTTTTTATCATATAAGATATATTTGTTACTTTTTTTTTTATCGAGGAAGGAGAAATATTTTATTAATCTTTACCATTAATTACAGTTTTACAATTGTCTCTTATGAAATTTGAACTCAACATTTCGAAGCTACATTATTAAACTCTTACTAATAAACTAACATTTCAAGTTTGCGATATATTGTAGTCAAAAAAAAAAAATTTGCGATATATTGATAATAATTTTTCACCAAACAATAACAATTTTTGACGCAGAATATAAGATTTTTTTTTTCCTTACAATTAGTTAAACATACCGACTTTTTGTTTGATTAGGAACAAACAACAAGAGAACACGAAGATTAACTGTTTTTTTTTGTTAGCAACTTCATTTTTAATCCATCTAATTTTTTTAAAATTCATTTCCAAAATCATTTTTGTAAATCATATCCGTCTAAATTTGTTATTAATGTTAGCCATGCTTTTATATAAAAAAGTTTACATCGCATCCAAACGACTGTTTTATGAAAAGAAAATGAATTATCTCATCTCAATTAAATTTTATCTATACACAAATTTTTACTACGTATTTATTACAAGTTTTGGAGAAGAAAAGAAATGGATCGAATTTGGAGGGAAAATAAGTTGAACTAGATATAACAAAGTTAAATACCTATAAATGTGGCCATCCTATGGCCACCCTATGGCCACACTATCACACGTGAAGAGACATAGCGTATTAGATGCAACCTCACATTATTTTTTGAACATAATGCATTTTTATGGTCTTAAATATAAATAAAATTTAGTTAAAAAAAATTGATGTATTTGGTCCAAAATTTGCACCAAATATATTAATTTGATTAAATTTTATTTATATTTGTGACTAGAGAAAGTATTATATTGCTTATAAACTAGAAGAAAAATTCAATTTAATAGACCATCTAATACTCTCTCCATTTGAAAAAAAAAATTAATCCCTAAATATAAACATTTATACAAACTTTTTTTCCTAAACATATCCTTAAATAATACGGCAACTACCCCAAAACATGTAGGGTAGTGTAGTTATCACCTTAATTTCATCCAATCCTTATATATACTTGCTTTGACAATGGTTTATTTGCCATAAACCTTTCTTTCTTGTTGAACCATGGCACAAGAAGAGGAACCACTCAAAGTTGTTGAAGTTTGCAACATTGAACCATTTTATGAACCAAAAAAACCTTCTCAATCAGCATCAACCTCACTTCCCCTCACTTTCTTTGATCTTTTTTGGTTAAGATTTCCACCAGTTGAATGTCTCTATTTCTATGAACTCACAAACTCAACCACTTTTTTCTATGACACTCTTCTTCCTAATCTCAAACATTCACTTTCACTCACACTTCAACACTTTCTCCCTTTCGCTGGTAACATAATTTGGCCTATTGATTCATCCAAACCAATCATAAACTATGTTCCTGGCGATTCTGTTTCCTTCACTGTTGTTGAGTCCAAAGCAAGTTTCAAAGATCTTTCATCTCATCATTGTGAAGCTTCACAAAGACATCACTTGATACCCCTTTTGAAAATTTCACATGAAAAAGCTTCATTGATTTCAATTCAAGTCACTTTGTTTCCAAACAATGGTTTTTGCATTGGAATAACCACACACCATGCTGCTTTAGATGGAAAGTCTGCTATTGATTTTATGAAATCATGGTCCTATATTGCATGTTCTAGTTTTAACCATGATTCATCTTTATCATTATTATTATTACCTGAAAATCTAACACCTTTTTTTGATAGAACATTGATACAGGATCATGATAATGAAATTAGAATGAGTGAAGTATATCTTGTTGATTTAATGAAACAAGGTGGGCCAAATAATAAAAGTGTTAAGGATATCAAATTTTCAGATACATTGAAAAATGATGCAATTAAAAGCTTATTTGAAATAACACCTTCAAATATTCAAAAGCTTAAGCAACATGCAAAAAATGAGATGAAAATGAATGTTATAAATTTGTCAAGTTTTGCAGTTGCATGTGCTTATGTTTTATCATGTTTAGCAAAAGTAGAACAACCAAAGGATGAACGAGTGATTTTCATATTTAGTGTTGATTGTAGAACAAGATTGGACCCTCCAATTTCTTCTATGTATATAGGAAATTGTGTTGCAGGACAAAAGGTTGAGCTTGAGCCAAAGAAATTAGTTGGAAAAGATGGATTTTTAATTGCTTTAGAAGGGATAAATGAAGCTTTGAATAGAGTGAAAGATGTTGGAGTGTTAAGTGGAGCTGAGTGGTTTTCCAATGGGATAAATGGAATCGAAAGTAAAATATATTCTATAGTTGGATCACCAAGGTTTGAGATTTACAGTATTGATTTTGGATTTGGAAAGTCAAAAAAAGTTGATATAACTTCAACTGATAAAACAGGAGTATTTTCTTATAGTGAAAGTAGGAATAATGGTGGTGGAATTGAAATTGGTTTGACTTTAAACAAACAAGAGATGGAAACTTTTTCTACATTTTTTGTTCAAGGACTTGAATCCATTTAATGTTTCAAAATTTACTACTAATTTGAAGGTTTGAAGGAAACACAATTGTTTGAAGATGTTTCAGACAAATTGTTTTAGGCTGCAACTTTTTTATGTGGTATGAATAAATAAATTTTTGTAAGCACTAGCTTAGCAAAATTTGTAACAGTATTATTATTAATATTACAATAATGCAATCTTCTAGAGACTCTGCAAAACCACAGTACCATTTGGAAGATGCATTCAGTTTGTCTTTGTAATTGTTTCAATTTATAAGTGCTTTCAATTTTTTGCCATCTACCCTTTTAACAATGACAACAAGCTTAAGAAGTAGATACTATGTTTTATAAAACATATTTAAACCTTGTGAATCCATGTGGCAGAAAATGCAGCTATTTACTTTGGATAATAAACCATAGTCATTCTCAGTATGTTTCAAAAAAAATAAAATAAATAAACTATAGTCATTCTCAGTAGAAAAAATAAAAGGCGTTTTTTTATTATAATTTCTGCAGGTGGATATTCAAATATTATCCCGATTTGGTTTGGGGGCGGTAGAGAGAGGCAGGGGCGGGGCTGGTATTGCTTAAACCCGTCCGGCTTTGTTGCCATGCCTAATTGGATAACATAATGTTGGAATTAATTTATAGAATTACATACACATGTTCGGCAATAAAAGATTAAACCAATAATCATATTTTAGGTGGAAGCAAAGAGCATGTACATAAAACAGGATCTACGACATGTTTGATTTATCAAGGATAGATATTAACAATTAGGTAGGAATACCTGGATAAAACTTTGATGGAAGCCCTCTCAACAACAAAGATAAAGAGAAGAGATGATCTGAAACAAACGTCAACATCAACACGATTAGCGGCGGCTGATTTGATTCTTCCTCAACCGGTACCTTTATGCCTCAAGTTCTCTTCAGATAGGGAGAAAAGAGAGAGTTTTGCCATGTACAGTGTATTGGGGACTATAGCCTCTTTTATATTGGATGGCCATTAGGGTTTCCCATTATTCCGTTAATGGACCATCCAAATATCTGGACATGCACTCATATTGAGCTCATACCAACTAATTAATTAATTAATTATCTAAATAGAATCTAATTAGCCTTTTACTTAATTTGATCACTAATCAGCTAAGACTCTTAATTGATAAATAGCTAATATAATTAACAAAGATATCTGCCCACATAATATTATTGGAATATCATAAATATTCCAAACATAAATGTAAAATTGCTAAAAATAAAAAAGGATGAATTTGGGAACAAACTCACGTCATACATGTAACACCCAAACCAAATATTTATATAATTCTAAATTTAAAGAATTTCTTTTTATAAATTATGCAGCGGAAAATAAAACTGTATTGCTTGAAATGAAAGTGAAGAAATAAAACATTGGTTTATGGTATTACATAATACTAATATAATAAAAATTGTAATCATCATTCGTACAAGAAAATTCATTTTCTAATACAATACAATTTTTAATTAAAAGGTAAGAATAAAAGACTCGATATATACGTATGAACCCTTCCCCATGTCACAATCAGAGCAGAGCTTCACCGACAACTCGAACATAACATCTAATCTGGAAATCTGAACCCCCAAAGGTCCAGCAAATACACAAAACAGAGAGTTAGTTATAATCCAATATCATAATGCGAAGATAAAGTATACTCACATTATATAAATATCATGATATAACTAGACAACATTATTGTCTAGTTGCATGCATCTCAACAAGCCAAATAAATATAAAGTTATATTCTTTGCCATAAAGGTAAACATCCAATCATGTATTACAATTAAGCAATCTTAATCAATCACAATTGCACGCAACATCACTTAACAAGTATCAAATAGGAATGCACAAATTCCTAATGCAACTAATGTCATCATCAATGTTATGTCACCCTAGACACAACTAAATGCATGTGGTACTCGCTCAAAATAGGATAGAATTATATCCATTCGCATCATGTTCAGTTTTACGTCATGAGGGACATCGCATCAAGTTGACTCATGAATGCATGAATGTACATATACCACTTATGATGATACTCTCACACATCTACTCCTGAATATTAGGGTCGCTCAACCTAATATTCCTTCTCAAATTCACAATATCATATCATCATTAAGGTCATACATACAAGCATTCATATTCAATAGTAATAATCATGTTATCATAAGTCATCATCATAAATTCAATTCATCATCAACTCATCATAGCTAACCATTTCACAACTAGTAGTTCATGTTATAATCATGTATATAGCATCATGTAATCATAAGAACATGCCACAAATATAATACAAGCATACATCTCATTAAATCCACAAAATAATATTTTATGCAGAAACCGTCGCCAGCTGGCGAGCTCTGGCGAGCCAGACTGCTCTGTTCTTGGATTTTGCTTAGATCTACACGAAAATCATCATCTAAAGCTTGAAAAATACATAAGATAACAACTTTAAGCATGTATATTCATACCAAGTATATAAGTTCATCATTTACCTTCAATAAACATCATTTCATACATTAAATCATGGTTCTTTCAAACTTTTACACAAACCCATTTTTGAACAACAACTAATTTATCACTACAAATCTTGAAACATGTAAGTTCATTTATGATAATCACAAGTTGATGAAGTTATAAAATCATAGTTACCCATGTAATATATTCAATGATTCATACATCACAACATTTATTCATCAATAATCAAGCTAAATCAAAAGTAAATCACATTCCCATAAACCCCAACCCAACCAAGAGATGAGAGAGTTTGAGAATGGAGAAGAATACTTCTCCCCTCTCTATGAACCATCTCAATGAATTATAACTAATCTCTTACCTTGGTTTTATGATGGATTCTCTAGTCCTTCTCTTCAAACCATCTACTCCTCCTTCTTCTCTTCTTTGTTCTTTCTTTCTTTCTTTCTTTCTTTATCTCTTCCTTCTCTCTACCTCTTTCTCATTCTTTCCAATATGACTACTTCTCTCTCTAAACACTACAACATTTTAGACCTACCGCAACGCCTAATTTTAAGGATGCAACTAAACCGTTCTCATAGAGTCTCAACGGCAACGGTTTTTATATTCTGTTGCAGTAGTATATTTGTTTTTCGCTAGTTTTACGCAACAATAGAAGACCGTTCTCATAGAACCAATGAGAACGGTTTTCTATCTATCTTCTACTGCTACCACTGAAAACCGTTCTTCTATATTTTCAATTGTTATAGTCAAAATATATTTGTATAACCGTTCTTTTAAAATAGATCAAATACAAATGGAACCGTTCTCATTGTTAAACTACAACCGTTTTTTTTTTGGTTTTTTTTTTGGAATATATTTAAAACAAATTCATATCCCTCAAAAAAAGAAAAAAAAGAAGTTCTTATCCAAATAAAACATAACACGATTTCTTCTCATCTGTTCAACCCTAAAATTTAATCTGAAAATACGTCATGCTCAAAGTTCTTCTTCTACTCAAAATCGATTCTCTCTAAACTCATAAATCGTTCTCACAAATCGATTCTTGCAAAACAAAATCATGAAGAAACGCAAGAAACTTGATTCTCTCGTAAGTTGAAAACGTGATTCTGTGTTGATTCATTCCAAGAAAGCGGCGAACCCTACTCTGGTTGATTCTTTCTCTATTGATCGATTTCGAAATTTCTCCACTCGAAGAACCCTTTTCTACTTCGTTAAATCCTAAAAAGAAAGAACATCGATGACAACTGTTTGTTGAAGGCGGCGATGACGACGGTGTTTGCTGAAGGCGGCGACGATGGTGTTTGCAAAAGGTGGCGAGGATGGTGTTTGCTGCAATTGACGACTTCACAAGGTATATTGTTTTCTACTAACATATGTCCAGTAACGAATGCTTTCTACTGTATCAGCAACGGTGTTTGCTTTCTATTGTTTGCTGCAATTAACGACGGTGTTTGCTTTCTATTGTGGTTACCTAAGTTTATCTTATTTTTTGTTGATGTTGGCGATTAGCATGATTTCAACTTAATTATTAACCATTTTAGGTTTGCAGTTACAAATTGTGCACTTTGTTTTATTAAAGTACCCCAAATTGTTAATCATCAACTTATATATAATAGATTAATTGGGCAGCTTAATATTCTGATACACTATTTTATGATGTCAACAGCAAAAAAAGACATTCAAGTGATTATGGATGTTCACTAATGGCTTGTAATGCAAATGTGTGTTCTGTAACTTATGGTATTCACTGATTTGAACTTCGCAATCTGAATAATGATTTTGAAAACATTATATCTTTGAAATCTGATATTTTTTATTGTAATTTAAGTTGATTTTAACTTTGTTTAGGTTTTCCTCATACAACAATTTACTTCCTTATAATTTTTGTTTGCATTTCATATTAATCAGGGAGGTGGTGAGGTATAACAAGGTTTGTTACTAGCCTAATTATCTTATACTACACTATTAACACTATGTTACACTTTATTAGCTGCTATAAAACGTTTTAAAGCTTTATTCACACTATCATTGTGAACTGTTGATTACTGCAAATTGATAATAATTAAATTAAATAATTAATACATATATGGCTCATAGACTAATGTTTAGTAGTAGTTGTTATGCTTCGTTTTATTCATGAAACAACTGCAATGTAGATTTATCATTTATATATACTTAGTAATTGTTTAAATATTTCTGCCTTGAATCATTTCCCATGTCGCTGCATTTTGATTTGTTTGGTTACTATGGAAAAATTGAAACATTCGATGGCTAGATATAATTCCTTCAACGGATAGCCTATTTCGAAGAGGTATTTTGCATTTTGAAGATGTAGTTTATGTGCTATGTGGTGGGGCTGTTGAGATTTCTCACCATCTTTTTCTGCATTGTAGTTTTACGGCTGAGACTTGGTATGCTCTTTGTCGTTGGTTAGGGGTTATTATTCCCGGAAGTGATGATATCATATGGTATTTCATAGTGCGGCTTGCCTTTATTTGGGCGATGGGGAAATGTCGTAATGACAGAATTTTTAATAATGTCGAAGTTGTTGTTAGCACCATAGTGGATTCAATACAACGCCTCTCTTGGAATTGGTTCATTCATAAGTCCGCTAAGAGGCCAAGATATTGTATGAATGAGTTTGTAATCTGGCCGATTGTATGCTTCAGTGAGGAGCCGGTCTCGTGTTTTTGCTCAGCTGTTGCGGTCTGCACATTCTGTCTTGTGGTTGGAGGGCGTGTTTATGGTTTCATCTTGCGTTTGTTGTCTTTCTGGCTTTGTGAAGCTAGGTGTTGGCTTGTGGATGTTGTGTCTCCTTATGTTTTATGTGCTCTTTATAGCTTTTTTTTCTTCTGTTTTATGTGCTCTAAAAGGTTGATTTACATGTCTTCTTGGATTTGCAGAAAACAATGTGGACAAACTTTTAATCCCTTAATTTTTTGAACGATATTGTGAGCAAGGTTCTTGATTTAGGTGGTTCTGTCGCAAATGGTGACGGCTGAACTGTCATGAAAAGGAGGTTTGTGACATTGTGTTTGGTTACTTTGTGTTGCTTTGTAAGTTATCTATAACTTAATGTAGTGTAGTGTCTATAGGTAATGTGTTATTGTTCCTTTGAAGGATTAATGATGATAGACACATTTGTGTTTGATTTGTTTCATGATATCCTTTGAAAGATGAATCTGATGTGGTTTTTTTAGAGGTTGACATGGCTAAGAAAATGGCAAAGAAAATATGGATTGAAATGTGGTTCAATAGACTACAGAAGGTAAGATAGTACTTTTTGCTTATTTTTTACTACCTTTCTTTTTGCAAACTTTTAGCTTCAATTAAATTAAGATTAAGATAATGGGTCATCAATATATTAAGTAGCAATATCTAAGTGGCTCTTGCTAGCTAAGTATATAGTGATTCAACATGAGTTCTATATTATTGTTCAAGTTCGCCGGTGCATTTTTAGCCTTGTAGCTTTGTATCTTCCTGTTCTGTTTGTATTGGAGTGGTTATTTTGGCTTTTGTGGACTATGTTTTTGTGCTTTTGGTGGACTGGTCTGCTATATGATGGCTGTGTCTGTAACCTTCTTATTATTCTTTGTAAATTCATTTTCTTTGTAAACCTTTTTATTGTGTTTTGATCGATGTCTTTTTTTTTACTTTGCATTAACTTATGTATAGATTTTAAATTTTCACTGTTTGACAGTAAGTTTCTTATTTGAAATTGCAGGATAGATCACATGGGAGAATAAAAGGAACAACATAAATTATTAGAAGTTCGCTCAAGCTAAACTTCAACCACAATAAGGATTTTTAATTTGTAGTAGAGATTTGTAAGCATTAGAACTACGCGTTAAAATATTATTCGTTTTTAAGTATTACGTAGAATAAGAAAGATAATCTGTATTGACTGTGTGTCATTGAATTTGAGTGTTGTTACAAATAACCATCTTATTTTTTTTCATATGCATGAATGAATTAATGGAGCTTTTAGTAGATTTTTGATTTTTTTTTTTAAAACAATAATCAATGGCAACGGTTTTTTAAGGTTCTCTAAAGTAGCACACTAAGAACCGTTTTCTAATAGTAAACTACGAGAACGGTTGTTCCATGCAACGCTGAAAAGCCGTTGTTTTTGAAAAAAGATAAAACCGTTCTTAAAAGCCCTCCTTAGAGTACGGTTATCAAACCGCGTTGCCTTTACACAGAAAACCGTTCTGATAGGATTAGACAACGCCTCAGAACACCACAGTTCAAAAACCGTTCTGGTAGGATTTGAGAACGGTTTTTCTACATACAGCTACGGTTTTTGGGTGTTGTTGTAGATCAAAAATGTTGTAGTGAAACCCCCTTATATAGTTAGGTTAAATCACTACTCTTCACAAAAATACTAAAATATCATTCCACCTAGTGGGCTTATTCTATTTTCTTCATACACACTCCAAGACCCAACTTACCTTACATAAAACTCAAATAACACTTAATTCAATTTAATTCGCTAAATTAACCAAAACTCATAAATATAAACTCATATATATAATTAAATAATTACTAGCAAATAAAATAAATACTTGAATAAAAACGGGGTGTTACAATACAAGTTAACAACATAAAACATCGGCAAAAGACATAAAAATATAACGAAATTAAAGTGTCTGAAATGTCCATACTTCCAGATCTGCAACATTAATGACACTAAAGTCATTGATTCAATCAACGGATCGAATCAAATTTGACCATTTGAACCGAACAAACACCGTATAAGATGAGAAAGCAAAATAACGCCGCACCAAAACGACGAACAACACAATGTCGTACTATAAGACGACGAAATTACAATTTCTTTTTAATATATGTTAAAATCATGTATTAATTTAGATAAAAAGAAAAGGAAAAAATGGTATAGAAGAGTAATTTCGAATCAACTTTAAGTCATCCCTCTTTATTGAATAAGGAAAATGTTAACATGTGCCCTTAAGGCACATTTAATATTGCATCGTAATAATATTGAAAATTTTATTAATTATCTTTTCTTTAGACTTTAATTCTTTTTACAAACCCTTCTTTGGACTTAGAATCTTTGTGTTGATGTGTCAAACTTATTAATGGATGTACCCTTCTAATGTGAACTAATTATGATTTACCTCATTAAGTATGTCAACAAAAAAAGACTTGGTCCCGCACCAAAAAAAAAGATACTTAGTTTCATCTCATCCTTATATATAATTGCTTTGGCAGGAGGTTTATTTGCTATAAACCTTTCTTCCTTGTTGAACTATGGCACAAGAAAAGGTACTATTTAAAGTTGTTGAAATTTGCAATGTTGAACCATTTCATGAACCAACAAAATCTTCTCAATCAGCACCAACCTCACTTCCCCTTACTTTCTTTGATATTTTTTGGTTAAGACTTCCACCAATTGAATGTCTCTTCTTTTATGAACTCACAAACTCAACCACTTTTTTCTACGACACTTTTCTTCCTAATCTCAAACACTCACTTTCACTCACACTTCAACACTTTCTCCCTTTTGCTGGTAACATAATTTGGCCTATTGATTCATCCAAACCAATCATAAACTATGTTCGCGGCGATTCTGTTTCCTTCACCGTTGTTGAGTCCACAACAAGTTTCATAGATCTTTCATCTAATCATTGTGAAACCTCAAAAAGACAACACTTGGTACCCATTTTGAAAATTTCACATGAAAAAGCTTCATTGATTTCAATTCAAGTCAGTTTGTTTCCAAACAACGGTTTTTGCATTGGAATAACCACACACCATGCTGCTTTAGATGGAAAGTCTGCTACAGATTTTATGAAATCATGGTCCTATATTACATGTTCTAATTCTAAGCATGATTCATCTTTATCATTTCTATTATTACCTGAAAATCTAACACCTGCTTTTGATAGAACATTGATACAAGATTATGATCATGATCATGGAATTAGTGATTGCTATGTTTTTGATTTTATGAAACAAGATGGGCCAAATAATAAAAGTGTCAAGGTTATGAACTCTTCAAAGACATTGAAAAATGATGCAATGAAAAGCTTCTTTGAATTAACACCTTCAAATATTCAAAAGCTTAATCAACGTGCAAAAAATGAGATGAAAATGAATGTTATAAACTTGTCAAGTTTTTCAGTTATATGTGCGTATGTGTTATCATGTTTAGCAAAAGCAGAACAACGAAAAATGAAAAAGTGATTTTCACAATTAATGTTGATTGTAGAGCAATATTGGATCCTTCAATTTCTTCTATGTATGTTGGAAATTGTATTGCAGGTAAAAACATTGTGTTTGAGACAGAAAAGTTGGTTGGAAAAACTGGATTTTTATGTGCTTTAGAAGGGATAAATGAAGCTTTGAGTAGTGTGAAAGATGCTGGAGTGTTAAATAGAGCTGAATTCTGGGTTTATGATTTGATTAATAGAAGTGGAAATAGAATATATGTTGATGCTGGATCACCAAGGTTTGAAATGTATAGTGTTGATTTTGGATTTTTATTTTGTTACAGTATTGATTTTGGATTTGGAAAGCCCAAAAAAATTGATATAATTTCAATTGATAAAACAAGAGCATTTTCTTATAATGAAACTAGGAATAATGATGGTGGAATTGAGATTGGTTTTGCTTTAAACAAACAAGAGATGGAAATTTTTTCTACCCTTTTTGTTCAAGGACTTGAATCCATTTAAAGTTTCAAAATTTATTTCTAGTTTGAAGGAAACAATTGTCTGAAATGTTTCTTCAGACAATTTGTGTTAGGGTGCAACTTTTTGTGTTACGAATAAATAAAAATTTGTATTTCTTGCCATATACTATAAAGTTGTTTCTTGCCATCATCATCATCATTATTTATTACTACTACAATAATGCAATATACTAAAGTTGTTTCAATTCATAAATGCTTTTAATTTCTTGCCATCTACCCTTTGTGCCATTATTCAGACAATAATGCATTCAATTTGTAATTGTACTTGTTTCAATTTAAAAAAAAAAATCATAAATATTTTTATGGTACATAGACGAAATAACAAACTATTGAAAATTCACACACAAAGTGGAGGGACCAAGGTTCAAATTCCATTCATGGGCGTCCTACCTAGCGATTTAGATATTTTCTACTGATTGAGCTAGAATTTGTGGGCTTCATTAGTGCTTTTAATTTCTTGCCATCTACCATTTTTGCAATTTTTTTGTTAAGGTTGTTTTTTAGTTTAATAAACTTGTGAGCGTGGTGCCAATGTAGTAAGGCTAATTACATAATGATAATAATGAAATATGAAATTTCAAGAATTTTTTTTTATTTTTTGACAGGTAAATGTTAATAAGTTAGTGTTATGTTAGATTCCAAAATCATATTCAGGTAAATGTTAAAATTTAAAAACACTGAAAAATAGCTACTACTCATAGTTGAACAATAACATAACATATTTCATGTCTTTTCAAAAAACATTAACATTTCATACAGGTCTCTTAAGTGTAACAGGCAATAGACACATATTTTGGTTAGATTTTGGTTTACAGAACAATGATAAAATCCAAAATTTGTATTCAGCAAAAAAAAGAATCACCCAAAATCTAGTAATAAATATACCAAAAACAAACTGCAAAGAAGTGAATATCCCTACAATATAATTTCTGCAAAAATGACATACTGAGATATCCATAATCATTCTTTCTTGGCATCTGTTTGATCAGGAACATTCTCTTCGTTATCTTCGTCATCCTCATCACAATCTTCATTCGGACTGTCATTACCATCTTCGTCATCATAAACTTCCTCTTCACTTTCATCATCATTATCATGTTTACTATCACAATTTTCACCATCATTACGTTTCCCAACAACTCCATTCTTTTTGGCATAATCTTCCAGGGAAGAATTTGGAAATAATTCTCCTACTTTGTTATCTTTCGTATCTGTCAGAGTATCGTTTGAACTCTTAGATTTTCCTTTGTTGTTCATCTGATAGTGTAAGTAGAAAGAATGATCAGCAACATGCATGTTTACCGAACAGAACATTAGATTAAACAAAAGAGATACTGGTTATGCTGTAGATAAACGAACAGCGATGATATTAGTATCTTACAGCACGCAATAGGGATCTCCTTTCTCTCTCGCTAGCATTCTTAATGGCCTGCAACAAAAATACCAATATTATTTTAAGTTTCTGTTATGCACAAATGAACAACTCTAACATTCAAAAGGTACATAAAAGGACAATGAAAGATGGAAAAGGGGGTGAGAAACAAAAAGAAACCTCCTCAAGCTTCTTTTGCTCAGCTTCAACTTCTGAAACATCCCTACAAGAAACAAAAATTTATTAGCAGCCAAGATTCATCTTTTAATAAGTTTCATATCTCATATAAACAAAGATTTGTCTTTTCCTTTGTCAAGTGTTTAGGTCGGGAACGCTAACTAATGTTGTTCATTTTGCATAAAACTGAATTGGTGAATCTTTCATCAAATGTGAAAGACAACGATTATCACAAATAAAATATGAAAGACTACCTTCCAACTATACGCTCCACATGGCAACAACACTTTGCACAAACGCGATGCTCCTTGGCACAAGCTACACCAGCATAGAAACCAATCAGTAAAGTACACATAATCACAAAGGAAAATCCATTTTCAATTTCTTACTAATTTTATCTAGGCTAGATAGACATTACAAGTTTAATAACTGCTCACTCACACCTTAAACCTAAAACAAGTTTTATCTAGACATATAATCATATTTTCACTATCTTACAAGTTACAACAACATTGTGTTACTTGCTCAAATCTACTGGTTTACACACTCGCTGTTTTTATAGATATCTCCTAAAATCACTTTACACACAATCACAAGTCACAAGCACCAACTAATCGAACGCACACCCTTTTTCTGTATCCACCTCAACACTCCAAAAAATCCATTATTTTCCTCCATATCATACTAAAATACTACTACTAATAGGCTGTTTTTCATGATGGGTTGAGTGTCAAACTAACATCTAAGTGGAAGCTACAACATGTAGCTTCTGTAAATCATAATAAGTTTTTTATTGAGAAGCGATTTGAGTTGTGCAAAATCTTAACCAAACATATACTAATTCTGCAAATATCTCCTAAAAGCACTTTTCAGAAACATATGTCCATCACAAAGTTCAAACTCAAATTTATTGAACTCATACTCTTTTTTTCTTTCAAAACCTCCACGCTCTCAAAAATTCAATATTATTTTCCATATTCAACTAATAGTTCAACAAATACCCATATAACAAATCCCCAAAATAAAAGGAAATTAATGTAAATAATACCACTAACCAAAACACAGATTATGGTAAGCTTGGCGAACAGCCCGCTTTGAACATCTTTGACTGCAAAAAACAAATAACAAAAAGGACAACCCAATTAACTAATTAATCAATCAAGGAAATGCCAAAAAATGACAACAAAAAAATTTTATTTTTAGTACTGTAAATAATAAACAAAAGAAAAGACATAGATATATTACCATTTAGCAGGTTCTTGAAGAGGCTTATATTTTCCGTAACGTCGTTTCCAATCAATTTGTTCCCTACAGCGAGGGCACACTCCAGTTATCTCAGATAGAGGTCTAAATCTTCCTCCAACTTCCTGCATTGTATATAAATGATTAGACACATCAATATTTTAAAACTATATTTAATATTTGAAAAAAAAAAGGGTGCTTTTGGAAGAAGAGTCAGATACAGTTTCGTTGATCTTGACACCAGCATTAGGTTTCCAAGCAATCTTGTTCTGATGTTTGGGAGGACCAGTTCTCTTGCCAGTGCTCATCTTCACTGCTTCTACGTATTTGTATCTAGAACCCTGGGTCAAGGGGTGCAAATTATTTACTAACATTTATAACATCAAGTCCCATAATTATTACTCCCTCCGTTCCAATTCTACTATCTAATTATTACTTTATACACTATTCACAAGGAAACAAATCAATATAATAGGGTTAATTTTGTAAAAGTGCTATTACTTTTAAATCATGATTGCATTCCTTAGTATCTGTGCAAAAATTAAAAACCTTAAACGAGACTCATTGTGAAACAGAGAGAGTAATTTTTAAAGTCGATTCTGAAAAAGGATAAAATCCCAAAAACTAAAATGAAGCACATTTTGCATACCCATCTAAATGTGTACTAAATCAATCATTGAAACACCTTAAAGACAAACCTATTCATATGAATATAGTTATACTCAGCCAAACAAGAAATCATTTCTCAATAAATAATATATACTTGCAAGCATTTGAAAATCATTAGAAACATGTTCAGCTCAAAACAAACATAACCAAACTCATTGTGACATTTCAACAAACACCTTGTTTGCAAAATTCAATCAAGCTTATAATAAAAAGAGTAACTCTAAAACCCATCAAAACTACATGAAACACTATCAACAGAAACAAGTGAAGCAGAAAAATCAGTTGCACATAGAAAAAATGGTACTCCCCAAAACCACTAATTTTGGATTTAACCAAAACCCTAAAAATTGAGTTTTTAACAACAAAATTAAGAAAACACAAAAAGAAAGATGGTGGATATTGCTTACTTCTTAACAGGAAGCTAAAGGAAGAAGGAGGAAGTGAGAGTGATTTAGAATGGCGCAGCAATGCGGTGCTGCTGATTTTGGCGGAGCTGGATGACGGCAGAGAGAGAGAGAAAGAGAAAGAGAGAGACTATTCCTTTGATTGCATTTTGAAAGTGGTATATTACTATTTTGCCCTCTATTCCAAAATTTTGGTTCCATTTTGTAAATGTATTTTACTCGCGTGTTTGGTTTGACGGTGGACATAATTAATTTTGATAAAGATGAATTTAGTATAATTGATTTTAAAATAATTGAGTTTAATAGAATTAATTTATGTTTGAATACATTCAATTAAAAGTGAGTTGAACAGTAAATTTCAATGTAAAAATCAATTCTAAAATTAGAAACTACCATTTTAAACTTCAAGTAGAATCGATTCTAATTCGACTTAACCAAACATGTATGAATTGATTCTACACATCTATAATCAATTATAAGCCTTCTAGAACTGAAACCAAACATACACTATTAAGAAATAATAAAAATTGATAAGTTAATTTTTTTATCATTATTTTATTAAGAAAAATAGAATTCATTTGACGAATGTTTTAATGATAACTTAAGTAATAAGAGTTGAGCAACATATAAGTTATAAGTTAGATACAAGAGATCCAAGATTAATTTCTAGAGAGTTGTTTATATTTTTGATGTATAAAAAAATATGTTTTAATTTTTATAAATGTACTAATGTAAAATATTATTAGTTGTACTTTAGTTTTGTTTGTACATCAGACAATAAACAACACTAATTAAACTATACCAGCATAATCAGCAACCAGAACAAAACTAAAAACATCAAAGATTTGGGATGAAAAGAGTACTAATTATTATTTTTTTGCAAGGAATTTTTTTTACAATGCCAATTTATCTTCAAAACTTTGAAAATAGATTTTATCCTCATCATTTCAAACTATATATGTTGAGAAATTATTTTGATTTCAAACTATGATGAGTGATCTAGGTGAAATTTCATGTTTTTTTGACAGAATTTGTGAAGATGAAGGGAGATATAATGATGCAGCAACTGAAATACATTGGTAAAGAGCTACAAAGATATGAAATTAAATGACTAAGCGCAACATAGTCATACCGGTTATTCCTTGGTGAAGAGCATTAAAGATTGTTGGGAAAAAATTGAGGTTCACATTTTTCATTCATACACGGAGGCTGACAAATGTGCGGATGCGATGGCTAATATAGGGTGCGAGTTGGAGAATAATGTTGTTTACTTTGATTGTTGACGGAGTAGATATATTATTGACTTTGATTGTATAGGTTATAGTACCCCTCGGTTGATCCCTTTGTAATTTTTTTTCTTTGGATGTTAAGCCCTCTATGATATCAAAAAATAATTCCAAACTAGAGATGAATGCATTGATGAAAAAAGAGTTAAGGCAACTTTGAACAAGCAGAGATAGTTGGATTTTTGAGGTACGTGTAATAGTAGATCATATATTTACTACTCAAGAAGTATTATTAGTAGGTTCACGAGTGATCCTAAGAAAACCTACTAATTCACAAATTTCTTATGATCAACTATATGTTTATTACGAAATAATTTTTTTTATGCAATGTAATTTTATATTTAATTTAATTAGTATAATTTGTTTTAGTTATTCACCCGAATATTTTATTCTAGTTCTGCCATTAGTGATACACGTTTAAACGGGTGAGAGACGGTTAAGCATAAGATTTTTTCAATACATAGATTCAAAGCAAATTGAAATTTAGGGTTCGAAACGAACATGATCAAAATTGTCTGATGTGGTTGTTGGTATTGTTACGATGTGGTCATACATGTTGATTGAATATTACACTGTAATTGTTGTGCAATATTGTTGCCGCGTTGCGGAAATATTACTATTGAAATTACGAATGTAACCGCAATTTAAAATCATACTCCATTGTTCTTTAAATATTTAGGCCTTATTTGATTCGGGGTTTTTGGAGGGAAGGGGAGGGAATATTTTAAACTTTTATGTTTGGTTCAACTTTTTAACGAGGGGAGGGGAGGCAATAATGATTATATTGATTAGTAAGTATTTTGTGGGATTATATTGATTCTGTGAGATTTTGAAAGACTTTTTTTTTAAAGACTTAGCTTACATTTTATAAAAGTCTTAATTGAATACCACAAAATTTGCTTACATTTTATAAAAGTCTTGATTGAATACCACAAGACTTTTTTATTATAAAAAAGTCTTTTAAAATCCATTGAAATCCCAATCCAATAACCCCCTAAAATAAAATAAGTATTGGATTGGGATTTCAATGAATTTTAAAAGACTTGTGGTATTCAATAAGACTTTTATAAAAAGTAAGTAAATCTTGTGGTATTCAATTCAGACTTTTATAAAATTAAGCAAATTTTTTTTAAAAAAAGTCTCTCAAAATCTCACAAAATCAATATAATTCCACGAAGTCTTTTAAAATTTTCAAGACTTTTTTTTGTCAAAATAATTCTTCCTTAAAGAATGAAATTCTTCCTAAATAATCTATTTGAAAAAAAGAAGAAGAGATATACCACTTTAGCGACCTTTTTTTTTTTTTTTTTTTTCTCAAATTGGAGCTGCATTTTGGAGTAGTGTTTTCTTTATGTTTTGTGCCTTTAATTGGTAGCAGGGAGTATTGGTTTATCCATTTAATTCCTACTTAGTAAAAGGTTTAATTTACTGAGTTTTCTTTTTGTTAAAACAAAGGTTTACTATAACTTTTGTTTTGGAATCTTTCTAGTTAATTTATTTATGGAGTTATTGCAAGACTTACTCACCTACTGTTCTTAGCACTTGCATATGTTTGGCTTTTTTTGTTAGGTGCTCCTCTTTTTTTGGTTGGTAGCTATCTAACCAATGTGAAAATGGGTTGACTAGTGGTTCTCTTGTTTGAATTTTATATATTAGCATGTGATGAGTTTTTATTACATGTACGTGGGTTGGTATCTTTATTGTTCTTAAAGTCTCTCATGTGGCCTCTGTTTTATCTTATCTTGTGAGTGCGTAAAATTTGAGCTAATTCCCTTGGCCTTTGTATGTATACGTGTTATGTTCATAATAACCAGTTGTCGTTTGATTTCTCCTTCTTATTGTTATAATAAGTGTGCGGTGAGTTAGACTTACATTGTTTAGAAAAGTAGATTGAATATTTTTTAAGTCAGTTGACTCATAAATCTAATATTTTAAGATTTTGGATAAAAACGTGTCCAATTCATTCGGGCTGATTCTTCATGACCCAACACTTATTAATAGAATATCAGTATTTTTTAAGAAAAAAAGTTGATGCTAGGGATGCTAGCTTACTTTTTTTGATAAAAGTTAAATTGTAGATAGTATGAAAGAAATAACAGACCCACAACTACCGAACACAACATCTATCTCATTAACATAAACATTATCAAGAAGGTATGAATTCTCACATTAACAGCAGGAAAAACATGTGTGAAACATAGTTAAGGTGCAAGCTTGCACAAAAATTCCAAAACTTTCATCTAAACAAACGCCTATGTCAAAGAACACGTCAACTAAAAAAATGGCACAATCAACATTACACTAGAGCGAACCGCTACTTGACATCACCGAAAAATATTTTTGGCACTTATGCATTAAACTTTATAAATACTTATTTTTTTTTAAACTTAGATACTTTAGAGGTATCCCATGACCCAAAATAATATAACAAATTGTTTTTCTCAAACATAACCATTATAAATAAATGTTTTGGACAATGGTTTCTATGCCAAACTGTACCCATTTCTTTCTTTCTTTCTTTATCCACCATGGCACAAGAATCATTCAAAGTTGTTGAAGTTTGCAATGTTGAACCATTTCATGAAACAACAAAACCTTCACAATCACCTACCTCACTTCCACTAACTTTCTTTGATCTTTTATGGTTAAAATTTCCACCAGTTGAACGTCTATTCTTCTATGAATTCACAAACTCAACCACATTTTTCTATGAAACTCTTCTTCCAAATCTTAAAAAATCACTTTCACTCACACTTCAACATTTTCTCCCTTTTGCAGGCAACATAGTTTGGCCTATTGATTCATCCAAACCAATCATAAACTATGTTCGCGGCGATTCTGTTTCCTTCACCGTTGTTGAGTCTAAAGCAAGTTTCAAAGATCTTTCATCTCATCATTGTGAAGCTTCACAAAGACATCACTTGATACCCATTTTAAAAATTTCACATGAGAAAGCTTCATTGATTTCAATTCAAGTCACTTTGTTTCCAAACAATGGTTTCTGCATTGGAATATCATCTCACCATGCTGCTTTAGATGGAAAAGCTTCAACAACTTTTATGAAATTATGGTCTTATATTACATGTTCTAATTCTAACCTTGACTCTTCTCTTTTATCAATACCTGAAAACCTAACACCTTTTTTTGATAGATCATTGATAGAAGATCATTATAATAGAATTAGTGAAGCATATGCTGATACTTTGATGAAACATGGTGGACCAAATCATAAAAGTCTCAAGGTTTCGGATTTTTCTGGTACATCGAAAAATGATAAAGTTAAAAGTCTATTTGAATTGAAAACTTCAAATATTCAAAAGCTTAAAGAATATGCAAAAAATGAGATGAAACAAAATGTTACAAATTTATCAACTTTTTCAATTACATGTGCTTATGTGTTAACATGCTTAGCAAAAGCAGAACAACCAAAGGATGAAAAAGTGATTTTCATATTTAGTGTTGATTGTAGAACAAGATTGGACCCTCCAATTTCTTCTATGTATATTGGAAATTGTATTGCAGGACAAAAGATTGAGCTTGAGCCAAAGAAATTAGTTAGAAAAGATGGATTTTTAATTGCATTAGAAGGGATAAATGAAGCTTTGAATAAGGTGAAAAATGATGATGTGCTAAATGGAGCGGAAAATTGGTTAAATGATATGTTAAATTTTAATGAGAGCATTAAAATATACTCTATAACTGGATCATCAAGGTTTGAAGTTTATAGTATTGATTTTGGATTTGGTAAGCCTAAAAAAGTTGATGTGACTTCAAGTGATAAAACAGGATCTTTTTCTCTTAGTGAAAGTAAGAATAATGATGGTGGAATTGAGATTGGTTTGGCTTTGAATAAACAAGAGATGGAAGCTTTTTCTGCCCTTTTTGTTCAAGGACTTAAGTCTATTTAAAGGTAGGTTAATAGTATGAATAATGAGAACATTAAATTGTAAGCATTAGTTGGGGTTTTTAGTCCTTTTCTTTTTTAGATCTTGGTGGGTTCATTGTGCTAGTGTGTTTGATTAGTATGTTCTTCGAGCTTTTCAGCTTTCTTGTTTATTTTAAGTGTTTGAACTTCTGGTTATTAGTATCTCTGGTACCTACTTTTATAGTTTTTTATTGTTGACTCTCTCTGTATTCTTCTCTTATTGTATACTACTATATATATATTTGCCATTCAATTTTTTTTTTTGTAAGCATTAGTTTTTTTATTTTTATTTGTATCTTTCATTAGTTTCAAGATCATAAACATATTTATTATAGCAATGCAAGCATGTAGATATTCTATTCAGCTAGAGAGTATCCTTTCTTCGTCAAAAAAAAAAAACTTTGTACCTTTTAAGGTTTTGAGGTATTTACTCCTACATCATTCAATAAGATTTATTCGATATAAAATTTATAAAATACACGTTAGATTAAAAGTTTATATCATATAGATCATTTGTGTAAAGTTTTACAAAAAATTTAAATGAATCATTTAATATGCTATTGAGACACATAAAGATTAATGATGTTTAAAAAATCACACAAACCGTTAATTTTGATGTGTCTCAATAACATTTCACATGATTTTAGATTAGTCTGAAATTTTATACAAATAATCTATATGATATAAACTTTCAATCTAACGGTTTATTTTATAAAAATAAATATCGGTTAAAGTATTATTGAAATTATTCTTTTCAAATCTTAAAGAAGTAAATTAAAATTATTGATTCAAAAGAAAAAAATCATAATTATCTATGCTTTTATACTACCGTTTATGTATTCATATTTTTGATTCATAAAATTATGGAGTACATTTGATTCATATTTTTTGCCATGTATGGATTAGATTATTAGATTATCAATTTATCATCATATAAGTTGCTTAGTGCTTTAACATTTTAATTTTTTCGTTTGAAACTATTTGTAAATTATCATATTTATTTATAGATACTCTTCATATTGTGTTAATCTGCAGCATGTGTTGTCTTTCATACTGTGTTAATTTGCAGCATGTTTGTCTCTTGTACAAATTGTTTAATCTGCTTCATATGCTCTGTATTGTAAAACCAAAATAAAATAGATTAATTTTTACAATAATGATTAGTTTTAGTGACAGAATAAACTGTAGGCAAAAGTCTTATTTTTTTAACTAATGGTGACAGTAGGAAAAAATGTTTAGACTACTCTCCGTTACTTTTTAACTATCGTTTAACATTCGTGTGCACTATTTAAATAACACACTTTGATTATATATTTTTATTGTTATATAAAAATACATATTAATTAGTATATAAAATGTTGTTGAATTTGTCTTGGTATATAAATTTTTTATAGTACATAATTAAATATGTTAGTGGTAAAAATATATATCTTAACATATGTTCAGTTAAAAAAAACGAAGAGAATAATAAACAAAAAAGGTGTCACAAGTGATCCCCTTATACTTACACCAAATGCAAGTATCACTAAAAGTCTTAAAGATACTTTTAGTAATAAATATCAAGTGTCACTAAAAGTCCATGTTTGTTGTTGTGAGTTAATACCTAAAAAATGAAATAATTTTTACCCACTTTTGGTATACAAATATTTTGAAATTAATATAATCAAGTGTTGTTATATTTTACTTTTTTTTTGGTATGGTTTATATTGTACTTTTTTGGTTACAATTACTATATGTGATTTGATTGAATATATTAAATTTTAATGCATATGATTTAATGGTGACAACTTGTGTACCTTTCTTCGTCAAAAAAAATAAAATTTGTACCTTTTAAGGTTTTGAGGTATTTACTCCTACATCATTCAATAAGATTTATTCGATATAAAATTTATAAAATACACGTTAGAATAAAAGTTTATATCATTTAAGTTTACAAAAAAATCTAAATGAATCATTTAATATGCTACTGAGACACATAAAAATTAATGATGTTTAAAAAATCACACAAACCGTTAATTTTGATGTGTCTCAATAACATTTCACATAATTTTAGATTAGTTTGAAATTTTATACAAATAATCTATATCATATAAACTTTCAATCTAACTGTTTATTTTATAAAAATAAATATCGGTTAATATATTATTGAAATTATTCTTTTCAAATCTTAAAGAAGTAAATTAAAATTATTGATTCAAAAGAAAAAATCATAATTATCTATGTTTTTATACTACCGTTTATGTATTTTTTTATATTATATTTCACATGCTCTCATTCCATTTTGTCAGCATAATCTTCTCTCATGATTCCACTTTTTGGATAAGTGTGGTGTTGCAATCCAACTCCAAAACGTTGTTGCCACCGTTCCATGCATATTCACCCTTTCTCAAGATTCATGAATATGTATAGTTAAGTACAAGATTCCAACGTTTGCACTACGATAAACCTCCAAAGTTCATGAATATGTAATTGAGCAGGAGATGAAGTTGAAATAAAAAAATACCATAAACAAAAAAATGTGTGATATGTACAATTATTAGTTAGAGTATCCGTGCACGGGACTAAAAATTTACTACTTAAATTTCTTACACATTTTGACATATGGTAAATATTATAGAAAATTTATTATTTAAATTTCTTACACATTTCTTATGTGTTGTTTTAAATAATAGAATTATTTACAGATAAAGAAAAAACAGTCGAATATACAATAAACAAATAAACAAAAAAAATGTGGGAATCTACAATTAAGGGAGTAATTTAGACATCGTATATTTAGACGATAATTTGCCGTCGTGCAATTAAGTATTTTCCGTAAAAGAATTGATGATTCGGTAAAATTATTGATTCAAAAGAAAAAAAAACCTATGTTAATTTCACCGGTCAATGGACCGTTGATTCAAATGGTAAAGAATGATTCTTTACCGATGTTTTCAAATAAGTTAAGTTCTTTCAACTTTAAAATAATCTTTATCAATGCACATTAATGCTTTTTTGACTGAATCTCATTCACATTATATTATTATTGAATTCATCAAATCATTATAAATAATTCGTCTCGACAATGTTTGTAATGTCATACAAATTTCTTTCTTTCCCCATGGCACAACAAGAATCATTCAAAGTTATTGAAGTTTGCAACATTGAACCATTTCATGAACCAACAAAACCTTCTCATTCACCAACCTCACTCCCCCTTACTTATGGCTTAGATTTCCACCAGTTGATCGTCTCTTACTTATGGCTTAGATTTCCACCAGTTGATCGTCTCTTCTTCTATGAATTCAGAGACTCAACCAATTATTTCTATGAAACTTTTCTTCCAAATCTCAAACACTCACTTTCACTCACACTTCGAAGCTTTCACCCTTTCGCTGGCAACATAGTTAGGCCTATTGATTCATCAAAACCGATCATAAACTATGTTCACGGCGATTCTGTTTCCTTAACTGTTGTCGAAACAAACTCTAGTTTCAAATATCTTTCTTCCAATCATTGTGAAGCTTCAAAAAGACATCACTTGATACCCCTTTTGAAAATTTCACATGAAAAAGCTTCTTTGATTTCAATTCAAGTCACTTTGTTTCCGAACAATGGTGTTTGCATCGGAATATCAGTACACCATGCTGCTTTAGATGGAAAAGCTTCAACAAATTTTATGAAATTATGGTCTTATATTACATGTTCTAATTCTAACCTTGATTCATCTTTATCTTTACCTGAAAATCTAACACCTTTTTTTGAAAGATCATGGATAGAAGATCATTATAATAGAATTAGTGAAGAATATGTTGATATTTTGAGGAAACATGGTGGACCAAATAATAAAAGTCTCAAGGTTTGGGATTTTTCCGGTACATCGAAAAATAATGCAATTAAAAGTTTATTTGAATTGACACCTTCAAATATTCAAAAGCTTAAAGAACATGCAAAAAATGAAACAAAAATGAATGTTACATATTTGTCAACATTTTCAGTTACATGTGCTTATGTGTTATCATGTTTAGCAAAAGCAGAACAACCAAAGAATGAAAAAGTGATTTTCATGTTTAGTGTTGATTGTAGAGCAAGATTGGACCCTCCAATTTCTTCTATGTATATTGGAAATTGTATTGCAGGACAAAAGATTGAGCTTGACCCAAAGAAATTAGTTGGAAAAGATGGATTTTTAATTGCATTAGAAGGGATAAATGAAGCTTTGAATAAGGTGAAAAATAATGATGTGCTAAATGGAGCTGAAAATTGGTTAAATCATCTGTTTAATGTTAATGAGAGTATTAAAATATACTCAATTGCTGGATCACCAAGGTTTGAAGTTTATAGTATTGATTTTGGATTTGGGAAGCCAAAAAAAGTTGATATGACTTCAACTGATAAAACAGGAGCATTTTCTTTTAGTGAAAGTAGGAATAATGATGGTGGAATTGAGATTGGTTTGGTTTTGAATAAGCAAGACATGGAAGCTTTTTTAACCCTTTTTGTTCAAGGACTTGAATCCATTTAAAGTGTGAAACTTTAGTACTATTTTGAAGCTAGGTGGAATTGTTTGAATGTTTAAAACAATTTGTGTTAAAGAGAAACATTTTTTTTGTGGCATGAATAAATGAAAAATGGCAAGTATAAGCTTTTTGTGAGATAAGGTTATTTTTACACTTAGCAAGATGACTAGTTATAGTAAAGTTTATTACTGAGACAGAAGACAAGTTAAACAGATGTAAATTAAATAGGATCAACAAATTTGATATTACACATGCACTACATAATAAGACATTGCTTAATTCAATTTACACTTACCCTATAATTAACTATCTTAACATTTGATCTTTTTCAAAATGTTGAAGAACATTACAAGACTACTTCCCTACCTGCAACCATATTAAAATTTTCCTTCTATATATATAACTGACCTCAAATTTCAAGTTCAATTGAAATATAGATGTACATTTATGTTGGACAAAACTTATCTGCATTTCTTTACGCACTTTTCGTATGGTTCTTAACATAAAATTCAGTTTTTGTGGTTATAACAAACTTGGAGAAAATCATAAATTTGAGAAAATCATAATTTGTTATTTGAATAAGAACCATACGAAAAGTACCTAAAGAAATGCACCTAATTTTGTTCATTTATGTTCACACGATTTTGTCTTCTTATCATGTTCAACATATACATATAAAAGGTTACTCCTATGAATATATCCTTGTAAACTTTACATGAATATCTAAAACTCTGTTCAGAATGCTTTGGAAGAAGCATTCTTATTATTGATTTTGTCACTGTACTTTTTGTTGTTTGTGGAAGGTGCACGGTATTCGTGACTCAGTGTGAGTGTTGTAAATTTTAGGATATCGAGTTAGATTTCTATCACCTCCTTTATGCATTTAATTTTGTAAGTTAAAGTTTCATGTTTTGACAAAAACAGATACATGAAAGTTCAATAAATTTGTGATTGTGGTGGAATGTCAAGGAAGTTAAAAAAATGTAAATAGGATTTAGGAATTTGGTGTAATGTTAAGGAGTATTGCTTAAGTCAATTTACACTGACCCTATAACTAACTACCTTAACATATAGTTTAGTTCAGAATTAATGTTAATGAACATTACAAGACTACCACCTGACACCAGCAGGCAGCAACCATATCATATTACAAATTCCCTTCTTAAATTTCCCTCAAATTGCTAAGTTCAGTTGAAATGTATAGATTCATGTCCTCACAATTTTGTATTCTTATCAAGGTTCAACATTTACATATAAAAGCTATTCATATGCCATGAATATATCTTTGATTAACAGGAGATGAATAGGTGCACACACAAATTATAATACACGATTCTAGTACGCAAGGGCTCTTACCAAATGGCGTTTAAGGAAGATAAAAGTATGCAATGTCATCACACAAGCAGAGAGACTGTTTTCACGATTTGAACTTGTGACAAAAACCTTACCATTACGATTTGAACTTGTGACAACAAACTTAACGGAAATAATAATATAAGTTTCAGCATAGTAGGTGAATATTATGTAGTTGGCCGCAAGTTCGACCCATAACATAACGTGAGACCTAAAACTAAAACCAACACTTCTCGAAAGTCATCTTTGAATATTAAGTTTAAACATCAAATTAACCAAAATAGATTAACAAATAGCTTACTAAGATAAAAACCTATATATAGCAATTTCCTAAAACATAGAGACATAAGCAAACTGATTCCTGTACAAATTATATTATTACAACTTCAAGTAACTAACATATCAAAAATAGAAAGAAAAATGCACACAAATTTTGAGAATCTAGCAATTAATTGGTTTCTTCAACGTGCTTTTGGGTCCACAATTTCAGAGAAAACACTTTCTTTGTTATAGCTATAGGTATTATCTCCACTACTACTAGTTGTAGTCATAGTACTAGCACTCACTTCACTACTCTTATTAAAATCTGAAACAAGTACCAAGCTGGTTCCACTACTAAACACATCATCATTTTCACCTCTTTTCTCATGTTCCACATCATCAATCCGACCAAGAGTGTTCGGAACAACCAGACCCTCTCGTTGCTCCGCACTCTCTTGTAACTGCAACGCAAACTCCAACATCCAAACGACATCATTCATCGACGGTCTCATTGTTCCATCATCCAACAAACAACTAACCGCTGTCTCACCGAATTTTTTCAAACACTCGTGCGCTATGCTCCACTTAATCGAAGGGTCCACAATACTCCCAAGAGTCCCATTTTTATAACAATGCCTCCCCCAATCAGCAAGCGACACCTGTTTCTTTTCTGCGGTTCTAATCAGAGGCGGTCGAGCACATAGTATCTCAAATAAAACCACACCAAACGAGTAAACGTCAGATTTCTCTGTTAAACGTTGTCGTTTATAATACTCAGGATCTAAATACCCAACACTCCCTTTAACAACAGTACTAACATGAGCCTTAGAAATACCTGTAGGACCAATTCTCGAAAGCCCAAAATCAGAAACCTTAGCCATCCATTTCTCATCTAACAAAATATTCGTCGTTTTGACATCACGGTGAATGATAATGTGTTTTGCACCTGTATGAAGGTAATGTAACCCACGCGCTGCACCTATTGAAATCTGCAACCTTTGTTTCCACGATAAAGCTGGATTCTCCGTGTTGTAGAGATGATCACGTAAAGTTCCACGCTCCATGAAATCATAAACAATGATCATTTCATTATTCTCGTTGCAGTAACCAATTAAAGAAACGAGGTGAAGGTGACGAAGCTTTGAGAGCATGTCAATCTCATTAATGAACTCATTTTCACCTTGTTGTGAACCCGGTTTAAGTCTTTTGATCGCGACCGGTGTTGAACCATTGTCAATGTAGCCTTTGTACACATGGCCGAATCCTCCTACACCAACAATGAAGAGTTCATCAAAGTTGTTCGTGGCAGCGCGTATCTCAAGGAGAGAGAAGCTACGACAGAGATCCGACGGTAGAGATGAGTTTTGTGTGTTGCTTGATTGTGTCGTTGCAAATGACAATGGACCCCATTTCGAAGTCTTTGAAGACTTTGATTCTTTTGTCATTGTAGTATTTTCACTTTTTGTTTTCCGTTTTCTTCTGCAAACGAAGAAAACGACAATAAAAACTAAAACAACACCAATTACACCTCCCAAAACGACACCAATTAGTGTCGTTCCACTTATGCTCTTTTTCTTAGCCGAATTCGGGTTATTTGAATTCTGAATTACATCCGGGTTAGGTCCAGCTAGACTCTTCAAACTGATATCACTTATTTTGAATATTTCAAGTCCATTTAAAAACGGATCACTATATACAGTGCCTCGTCTATCACCATTACCAAAAGGATGCATTTGAATAGAGAGATTTACTTTCTTGTTATTATTATTACTCTTTGGAATTGTAACAGCATAGTTTCGATGTTGTGCAACGCCTTTCTGATTTTCGGTCCATTTCAAAACATCAGCTTGCTCTAACGCCGTTTGTCCTTGTAAATAGATGGTGAAGACTCTATCACCTGCTTTGGTTATGCGGGGGTCGAGTTCACAGAAGTGGAGTCTGATCAAGTAAGTGAAGCCTTGATCAACTGGGAATTCCCAAGTTAAATTTAAGAGCATATTGAGAGTGGAATTTGTGCCTAAGTCGCGTGACATTTTGAATATGTCTTTTGGCGCTAGGTAATCGGGGGTTACAGTGATATTTGTCGTACCAGATACATCTTCAGAGACGAAGTCGCGTGATGTTGGAGTTTTTAAATAGTCTGTGTCCTTGAAGTTCCAATTTCTTAGCATGCCTGTGTCTTGAATGTTTGGTGAGTCTGTTTGTGCTCCAACTCTCATTCTGTAATCTGCAATGGTGTTACCATATATACATTAAGAACGTGTTTTTAAGACATTATACAAAAGTATTGATTTTTGTTTAATGCAGGGAAAATAGAACAGTAAACAAATTTACAATATTGCAATAGGTATATATATATGGCAAAACGGGCGGCCTGCCCCGTTTATGCCTGCCCCATTTAAGTCCGTCCATAAACGGGGCAGGCAGACATATTTAGGTGTTTGAGCTCAAAACTCAAGCATGCCCTGTATATCAGTGAGTTTGCGGTTAAGCGTGCCACCCCTTCAAACTATTTATTTTATTTTTACAATTTGGTTTACTACAAAATTATTAATTATTACTCATTAGCAATGATGCCGACAAATGATATTTTGTAACAGTACTAATTTATTGGAAAAAAGAGTAATAAAAATTGTATTAATATTGTAAAATACACTTATCGTGAGACATTTTAAAGTACGCACTTATCAATATCTACCTAATGAGTCTAATTACTCATTTTATTGAACTTCAATAACAAATTTAAACGTAATCAATAACAAATCTAAACTTTTCTTTTGGGTCAAGAATCTAAACTTATTCAATTTATATATTTTTTACTTCTTATTTATTTATCTATATAATAATTTGATAGTATGTAAATAATGTATGACTATGATGATATGAGAAAAGATTAATGTTAATGTAACATAATTGTTACCTGTCTCTAGTGCAACGGTGGTTGGAATAGAATACTGTGTGACGGTGGTCCCCACAAATGAAAATCCAGGATCATTAGGTGATGTGTAATAAAGATCACTAGGCATGGATAAGATTTCAATTCCATTGATGAAAGCATAATTATTAGAATTTCCTTCACTTGGGATAAAGCTCAAATCAAGTCTTTGATCATCACCAACATTAATAACATATTCTTTCAATAAAGTATCAACACCTTCGAAGTCAGCGTTTACTGAAGCGTTAAAATTCTTAAGAAGAGTGAATCTGTTAGAAATAACGGTGAAATAAGCATCATAACGGTTAAAACCGTTGGTATAACTAGAAGGATAGAAAAAAAGACGGACGAATTTAGGACCGCTAGTGACGGGGAGAGAGTAGTTGAATATCGAGCGTGATAAACGCGCGGTCGAATAAGGAATTTTGTTTATTGAAGATTTTAGTGTTGTTGTTGGAACAGAAACTGTTGTTGGTTTGTCTTGAGATGATAACAAGAGTTTTGTGTTTGTGTCTCCTGACCATGCTCTTTGTCCATCACTAGAGTTTGCTATTGTACCACAATTGAGGGTAAAACGGTCAACTGGAACATAGGCTTGAAGGTTAAGTAGGGTGATGGAACAATAGATGAGGGTGATGATTATGGTTTTGAAGTTTATTAATGGTTTCATGGTTTTTGGTTTTAGGGATGAGTGAGTGTGTGTGAGGAGGGTGAGTTTGTGGGATTGTGAAGAGTGAAGAGGAGTTTGTTTTTGTGATGATGATAAAGATTTTTGGTTGAGTTGATTGGTTGTGCTTGAAAACTTAGAGAAAGGGGAAAGTTCTTGGGTCTTACTAAAAAAGTTGAAGATAATTTGCTAATTGAAAATTATTACATTGTACTTAATTTTTTGACTTGTTCAACTTTGAAAAGGAGTTGAAGATTTGAATTTTATGGAATTGTGAAGAGTGAAGAAAGGTTTATGATTATGATAAGAATTATGGGTAGGGTGGGGAAAGCTCATTCTCATAGACTAATATGGGCTCATTGAATGTTATGAGAAGACTAAAAATGTTTTTATTCTTACTAATTTTTTTTGTTTTAAGTGACTTAGTGACTAAAAATTTCATCTGAATAAATGTTTGTGTTTAAATTTCGACTCTTATATTAATGTGTTGTTCCTACCGATTGAGTTAAAACTCACGAGACACTGATTTTCTTTTTAAATAGTGTGAAAAACTAATTATATTTTAGTGACAACTTGTCTACTCTCTCAAGATTTGAAGATATTTACCACAAACCACTTATTACCTAACATCATATTAACGTTGAATCAATAGTTTAACAATCTATATGTATTATCATTCTAGAGAAAATTTGATTAATGATATAAGTTTAATAGCTATATTGGCCCAATTTAATTTTTTAAAGAAATTTAAAAAAATGATGTTTTTTTGGGACTAATTTTATTAATTTCTTTGACTTGTTCAACTTTGAAAAGCAAGACCATAGTGCTATTGAATGAGACACAAGAAAGCAAAAGGTCAATGGTTTTGATCCTTATGTATTATTAAATGAACAAACAACTTGCAAGTAATAACAAATATTGTAGTAAGTGAATGAGTAAAACAAAACAAAAACACGTTTGATGATGGTGATTTGGGATTTGACGTATTGAGAAAATAGCTAGCAAGCTGTTGTTAAGAATATTTGAATTTTTTTTTCGGTTACATAAGAATATTTGAATTTGAATTTTCTACTATATTTAAAAATGAAATACTATTTTACACTATTATTTATACTTTAATCCTTGTCCTTCTTTTGTGATAAAATAGGAACAGAGTAAGCATGTTCTGAGTCTAAGTGAGGATAAATGTCACAAGCAATGATACAAGTAGAAAATTCTGATCACTTCCCATAAGTATGCTTTAATGAAAATATTCTCTGCATTTTTATTTGGAATCAAATCAACCATAATTAAGATATTTATCTCCCCAATAGACCATTTGAATATTTCAAAATTATCCGTCTAAAGAATCGACTATGAAACTAATCCACAGTCCATTTGTATAGAAGCTTTGTTTTCAAAGTCCTGTACTCCTTATAATTCAATTAGTTTTTATCAAATAAAAAGTCTAGCGCAAATAGTTGATACATATTATATGTGTGTTGTTGTGTAATTTTGGAATAGCTAGTTTGATTCTTAAACCTTACCACTAAATAGAAGATTGATGCATAGAGTATATTTAACCTTTTTTTATATAAGCTATAAAATTATAAATGTGACATCTAAGACATCTCAATTATGTTAGGAGTTAAATATTTTTTGAATTAAACTACAATTGGCTATAATTAAATTAGTTTATGTTGGAAAAAATATTTTAGTTTAACAATTATATTATAAATTGCCTAAGGAAATTATAATATAAATATTAAATTTAATTTACATACACATTAAAAATTGTAGGTGTTGATGTCATACTTTTGTCTTGTAATATTTATCTTCTTATTATGATTAAGAGATGGATGCATCTATTTTCCTTCATATTGTCTTCTTGTGGTGAGCCAATCATAATATTTGTTCCAAATTTTTTTTTTTGAATATTTTATGTGGACTTTATATAATTTCATTTCGTGTGAAGAATAATATTACTACAATATATTTTTTTAATAATCTTTGCAACTTTACCCACACTTGCATAAACAAGTTCTTGGTAAAAGACGTATCGTTTGATGTTATATATAAACTATTATTTGTCTTGATTTTTAATTAATGTGTGATTTTTAAGTGTATCGTAATAGTAATTTTTCTCGTTCGTGTGTAGTAGGTAGAAATGTGCATTCCCACTTCCCATAACATTTTAATGTTTTTTTTTTTTTATATTATTAAAAGTGAAATTCATTCAATCAAAATTGTAGAATAGATTATATAGTATAAATTAAAAACTAAAGAGGATGAATATGCGAACAAACTCACAACATCAAAGTTAATAGCGTACAACGACAAAACGTCTACAAATATGACAAAAATAAACTGTCTAGAATTCTCATGTTTCCATATCTGCAACATTCAAGGCGCCAAAGACATTGAATTAATCTGCACTAGATTGAAAGTAAATTGAGAATCTGAACAAAACAAACACCGCACACGACGAGAAAGTAAAACAACGCTGCACTAAGATGACGAAGAACAAAAGTCACACAATAAGACCAGTGGCGGAGCCAGGAAAAAAAATTTAGGTGGGCGACTAAAATATATTATAATATGATCAGTTAGAATTTTTTATATTATTAAATCTGAGTGAATTGTTCTGCAACCTCTTTGTCTTCAACATAAACATTCATGGAGCTTTTGAGAAAATCAACTCTTATATGTTACACAACCTTGCTTTAATAATTTTCATCATTGAAAAGACACGCTCAGTGGTTGTTGTTGACACGAGAAAAGTCAAAACAAGTCGTACAATCGATCAATCAATGAATACAAATTTAATTTATTTATGTCTAATAATTTTTGACATAATTCACTAATAGTGGACAAATTTTAAAAGACTATTTTTATTTATTAACAAAAAACTCAATATATAATAATATGTATATATACTAGTGTGTATACCCGTGATGTACGGGTAAAATTTTCTTTAAATTAAATTAGAAAAATAGATAGTTTATATTTCAAATTATTTAAAATTATATGTTAGTTAATATATCTATGATTACGTCAAAAAAATATCTATGATCAATTTCACTAATCATATATTATATCTAAATTAAAATTTTATCATATAATGTAGAGAATAAAATTGTATTTAATAAATATACTGCAACCTTTTTCCTTGCTACCTCTAGCCAACAATATAGCATTGTGAAAAAAATGATAGGATCATTGTTATATCTTTCTAGAAAACTCCCTAACAACTTGTGTGCTAACTAAATGCATATGCAAAAAATGGCAGGAGGATTAATGTTGAAGAGTTATAGCTTGACTAAATTGCTAAAAATTCATGATATCACTAACATTACTTTATAACTAACAAATTGAAGTTGTTTTAAAAAAAAACTAACAAATTGAAGTTTTTGTCAACAAAAAAAAAACAAATTGAAGTTATTTTATAAATTCTTTTTTTGAAGGAAAATAATGAGATTGTGTTTCATCAATTCCTTATACCGAAACACCACAAAAAAATTTTCATTCAGCGAATTTAAATCAACAAACACACAAAGAGATATGCAACAAAACTATTAAATTAATGGGAAGAAACATGTATGTTACACTAAACTTCTAAGTATATAAATTCTATAATTTGAAAAAAGTCTTTGAAGAAAAATAGTAAAGAAGAAGAATCACATCCTTGATGGAAGGGCTCCCAAATGTGTGATTGATAGGAGGGATTATCAAATTTCACTACAAAATTTTGTTTATAATATAAAAAAAGTTATAAACGAATTCGGTAAAAATAAAATAATATATTGGTTGTTTCAAAGGTGGAGGTTTGTTTGTAAAGTAGAATGAGAAAAGGGAAATAAGAGTTTTTGGAGATTCAAATTTTTGAAGTTGGAAATTAGAATAGAGAAGAACAATTTATTGAGAAGATAAAAATGATATAGAAAGTGGTGATTTTGTGGAAAAGCGAAAAATCACAATTTCTCATTCATTCAATAAATAATGTATTTATTCTCCTTATTATACATTGAACTCTAAACACACATGAACTTGTTTTTCCCAAAAATATAATTAAAGTATTTAGTTTAATAATTAAATAATAGTAAATACAAACTTACCAATTAACAAATAAAAATATATAAAAGACAATTAAGGAAATAATACTAATAGAAACTTTTAAAATAGCAAACACTCTCATTGCTTGCCAAATGTCAAACTTGCCAAAGAACTACTCTTGCTTTATTATATTGTATGATAGTCTCTACAAAAAATAATAACACTTATATAGTACATATTATACTACTACTAGTATAAAAATATATTTGAGTGAGTGGGCTATAGCCCACCTTGGTCTTAAAGGTGCTCCGCCACTGAATAAGACGACGAACAACAAAACATCGCACAATAAGACGACAAAACATAAAGAGAAAACTAAGTATATGTAAAAATCACTTATTTTAATAAAAATGAAAACAAAAAAGAATTAGAAAGATAATTTCAGATCAAAAGTTGATACTAAACCACCTATCTTATATAGAGGAAGAAAAAAAGAGAAAACTAGGGTAAGATAAGAGAGGTATGACAATTTAATGTTTTATATAATTTTTTTTTTAAACTATTTAGAAGAGAGTTTGCCAAATGAGAAAGTGGGCTTGGTGCTGAAGGAAACTTTAAGTTTGAAGCCCAATTTATTTTCAAAAACAAATGTTTTAGTTTCACAAGATAGAGTACATACATACACAAAGATTTGGCTAATCATGCAACTAATTATTTAGCAAAGACCTGCATTCATTCTGATAAGAAATAAGTCACTAATAATTTTTACAAACATTTGAAAGGCAAGACAAATATTTGAAAAATTGAAACCTACTACTCCGGTCTCATATATAAGCAAATTTACAAAAAGCTCTTCCTTTAAGAAAAATATCTAAAGCAATTAAGTCAAACATACTTTCTAATTTTACCCTTACTTTTTGTCTTGGAAACCGCTATAAACATGAGAATATGAAAAAAGTAGGGATATATTTGTAAAAATGATATTGATTGTAATGATTAGGAGTTACTTTTGCTTATATTTAAGACTTTTAATTTTTTTATTTTGTTGCTTATATATGAGACCGGAGGGAGTATAATTTTACTTTCGTTTCAGTGGTTGAAGGCTTATAATATTATTCTTAGTTTGAATTCTAATATATAGTGGTCGAGCCTCTTTATTTGTCTTAGCATCAACTAAGTTTTATTTTGTTCTCATTGTATGAGAGTGTTGTAAACTGATTATTTTTGGGACAATTTTCTAACACATTTAGTGCTAGTAAAGATCCCTCCTAGTGTTAATATAATTCATTTTAGTTTCTTTAAAAAAAAATTCAAATTTCAAGATTATATAATATAATAACACTTACACTCAAAGTTTAAATTATGAAACTCTAGAAGTTTAGCATCAAAAATTTTACAAAGTTTGAGAATTAAGGGAGATTTTACAACTTATAAAGAGCTACTTAATATAATTGGGCTACCGATTACCTTACCTTGATGCTAGTCGCTAGACATTGAAGAACCACTCTTGTTATTGTAAACCAATACTCATTGGATTTGGGAATTTCTATTTTTGATAGATACTCCTAATTCATTTTCCTCAAAAAATGAGCTTCTTCCAAACTTCAAATTAAATCATTAACATTTTTGTTTAAAAAATAAATTGAACCAACATGAGTGATGAGACTAAAAAATGGGAATTATGTTCACAAATTTCAGCTCAACTGTCAAAAAATATCGAAATTATTAAATCGGACAATTATTATCGGAGTTCAAACTTCAATCTCTCTATTTTGTATGTGTGATGAGTTTGTAATAACTTATCATTTGATATATTTAGCAAAAATAAAAGGGCTTTAAGGACAAGCCTTCTATGTTTTGATATTTTTTAGATTTTTATTTATTTAAATAAAATAAAATAAAACAATATATCACATGGATACACATTTAACTAACATATGACATAAGTGGTAAATAACTAAGTTCCTTAATTATTTGGTCATAGATTTGTTCTAGATTGGGCCTAATGTTGAACAGAATCGATTTGCCCAATGTCGAGCAGGCCCACTCCCTGTGGCCCAATGCCACGTGCCGCTTTAAAATGGGAGATTCTGTAACGGCCGACTACGAAATGATGAACATTTACTACTCATCATGGCTCTTCAGCCAGATTCCGTTAGCCATTAATGACACAAATATCTATCATTGTAACCTTGTACTTGATTCTTGCACTCGACTGACTTGGACGTCCGAGTCTCTGCAGGTACAAACCCCTCTCCGCTTCAACAAACTCGCACGGTGGTGCTTTCGGCTAGTCGACACTTTTGATCAAGCAAAATCAAATTTTATATCTAATCAGTGTGTATGAAAAGCAATCGTCTTAAATAAATTTCAGTTATTTAAAAGATAATACAAGTACTTGGGTGATAAAGTGAATATGATTAAGTACTCTGCACATGAATTATTAATTACCGACCCCAACCTAAACTCAACTACCTAACCCATATATTTAATAGACTTATTCAAAAGATCATGTTAATGTGTAGTGTTAGAGTCAAGTATAAGCAAATTGGGTTTTATCTTTACTTTTCCTTCAAGATGACGCATGAAATAAAGTACTAAATTCAATAGCATTAGCAACCATTGAAGATAAGAAAAGCACAATAATATCTTAATTAATTTCCAATGTATTTATTAAAAAAAATTAATTTCCTATCTAGTAGTACTTTTTTTTTTGTGAAACAAATTGAGTGCATTATTATTTGTTCTTTCACAACCATCATAATTTGATAGTTGAAGTGGTTTTCAGCTCAATTACCTAATCTGCAAGTTTTCTACAATGAAAGTAAGTAAATACTATGATGATGTATGCATAATTATGAAACCCAATATAATGATGGTGGGTGGCAATATGTCAATCATGCATAAATAAGAAAATTCAGATTATGCTTTACTTTTTTTTATCAAGATAAATTAGATTCGGGTATGAAGTCTCAATTTAAAACAAGAAAGATCATAGTGCTTAAAAAGTATTTATAAATAAATTTAATCTTAATTTAAAACAAAAAAATCTTAGTGCTTAAAAAATATTTATAAATAAATTTACATATACTTCCTTCAAAAGCATCAGGAGTGCTTGAAGTCGGAATATCCGAGTCCAATACATGATATTTTGTCACTAGATTAAATCTTTGGAGTTTCATTAATACTTTACTAAAATGATAAAAGAAATATTTTTTATTATATTTTTAAAAAAGGCTAATATCATTAATTTTGTTGTTAATGTTGATATTATTTTTCTTAAACAATCATTATCCTTAGAAGATTCTAATGGAGTGAGACACATCTGTGAAATTGTGAAATTGCATTGTTGTATAATTTGTGTACTTAGAAACACACGAGTCATCTAAATGTCAATTTGTCACTTTGTCTTGTTTAGAGATCTCAACGAGGTGAGAAATAATAAGCGGAGGGTATTTTATTATTTTTTGTCCTATTTCCTGTTTTGGAGATATTTTGTCTTCTATCTTTATTTAGGAAGATTTTTTTCTCCATCCTCATCCGTACGGATCTCTATAGTATCTGCAGATTTCCACGGACCTAAAAATTTACTCCCTCCGTCCCATTATATAAGCACCTTTACTACAAAAGTTTAGTCTCAAAATATAAGCCCCTTTACAATTTTTGTATTCCAATGCAACTTAGTAGTAATAATTAGGGGTATGTGTAAGCAAAAAAGTAATAAATGTCCCTAGTAAATTGTAAAGGGGCTTATATTTTGGGACTAGACTTTTGTAGTAAAAATGCTTATATAATGGGACTGAGGGAGTAATAATATTGCTATAAACATTTTAATCAAAAGTACGGCATTATTAATATCTTACTTTTTTGAAAAAAATACATATTTTGTATCTTTTCATTTTTTTAAAATAAAAGTACATTTTGCATCAATAACAAAAAATTGCAAAAACACTTTCTAATATTTCATTTTGTCAAAAAGATAAATATCCAAATGAACTTATTGCCACCATACATAATCATAATCTTTATAATGTATTAATTATTATTTTTTATTAAAAAAAAATAAAAAGTTATATAATTATACATTATATATAATATAATTTAAATAATATGGTCGGGGTCGGGGAATCCGCAGTGTTGGAGGGACATTCTCCGTTCCCCGCCTCAAATTATCTACGGAGAAATTTCTCCCTCCATCCTCGTCCCACAAAAAAAATCCGCTACCTCGAGTTTTCGTACAAATAATTTCCACGAATAATCCGTTATCAGATACAAATTGACATATTTAGTCTTATTTTTGTTTTTGTGTTGTGAGAGCCTAGTCACACTATTGACAAATTTTAAGATTCCGTAGATTGCGGTATTGCGCGGTAAATCAATGACTAATCCATTCACCTAAACATCCTACAATGTGTTTCACCTCTTTGAAAAATTTCTTTGATTAAATCTATTAAGGGAGAATTGAAAAAGCCATAAAAGTAAAACATGCTCAATTACTTTTAAGCTCTCTTGGCCAATATTTTCTCCTACTAATATTTTTAACATCAAGAATAATAATTTTATTTTTTTTAATCATGTTTATGCTTCTAAAAATCCCCAATAAGTGACTGAATTCTAGTTCAACAAAAGTGCCTGTTCTGTTTCCAAAATTCCTTTTACACCAATATGTCAAACTTATAAAAGGCTTAGTTTTCTGTATGGTGAAGGGGCAATTTTTTTATACAAATCTAATCTAAAGGGCAGCCTTAAAAATTAAAAATAATCACTAGAATCATAGTCCAAATGATCTTGGTGTGAATATGATAAAATAATAAAATATCACAATTTTTTATATTAGATTAAGTGGTAATCCACTGAAATTAAATTCACACATAAATGTGAGATCTCGAGTTTGAACTCATACCACGACGTTCGGCTTAACAATTTCGACATTTTGTCAGTTGAGCTAAGACTTCTAGACTATCACAAATACGTTTTTTTAATAAATGTTTTTTAGACAAATTAAATCTTAGGTAACCTTTCCACAATCTATATATTGATATTTCATCTCCTCTTTCCTCTTTAAGAAATTTCTTCCTTATTTATATGCTCTCACAACAAAAGTCCTTTTCAAAATTGATTCTTCTCTAACCTGAATTAATTTTCACAAGCAGGTTCACCAATGAAAACCAAAATGGCAAGAATAAGTCCAATGTGGTTCATGGTGCTTCTTCTGATGATTTCTTCTTCCCATGTAACTCATGCTTATAAGGGAAAGTTACCTTTGAAGACTATTTCTAGTAGCACTCATCATGAGGCAATGCTTCAATTGAATGCATTCAAAGCTTCTTTCACCAAACATGATTCCGTTGCTTCACCACCATCTTCATTCTCACCATCTCCTATCCCTTCTCCTATGCCATCTCAGGTAATTAACTTTTGATTCATTTCATCTATGTTATCAGTTAAAAATGGTTTTAGATTGCAGTTGCAGTTATGCTGCAAAACTTTATATTTCGGCAAAATGCGGCAATGCAATACAAATTATTGTTTTTAATTTATGCCGTTGTAGAGACCTCAAAAATCTATTTCATTGTGGCTGTTGCGATGTGGTTTAAAAAACTTCAAAATATGTTATATTGTGGTTTCAATTGCAATTGCGGTTTGCAATTTAAAACGTCACTTGTGGTTATGTTGCAAACATTTATATTGTGGAAAAATGTGGCCAATGTAGCGGAAATTAGCAATTGACCTCAAAATATTTTATATTGAGGCCGCAATTGCAATTCCATGTTGCAATTTAAAACCGAGTAAAATATCAATTTAAAAACAGTTGACAAAGACAGAGACTAATATGAGACACACCGGTAGAGTCAGGGATCTATTGAAAACTGACTTATATAGTGACAAATTTGGTAGTTTATTCATTTAAAACCGTTATTACTTGTCACTTGTTTTGTGAAATCTTAACTACTTGAAGTTTTTCAATGGAATATTGTGTTCATGGACAATGTTTGATAATTTTTGGAATCTTAATGTCAATGTAGGATCTTAAGAAATCACATGAGTACTTTGTGACATCATATGGTGCTGATCCAACAGGAAATTTAGATAGCACTGAGGCTATTCTTGCAGCCATAGTTGATGCTACAAAAGGTTCAAGTAAAGGGTTTTTGATTAATGACATAATTGACCTTGGAGGTGCTCAGATTAATCTTGAAGGTGGATATTACTTGATCAGCAAACCTTTGCATTTTCCAGTTGCTGGTTTTGGAAATCTCATGGTATGTTTGGTGAAATCATTTTGTTAATTTTCTTCATTCAAAATGTAATTTCACAATTTAAATAAATAAAAATTACGTAATCTTAGTAAATTATTAGCTCAATGATCTAGAATATGAAGAAAAAATTCATAAATTTTGTACATATTTATAGATTAAGGTTATTTTGACATGTCACATTTAAGAATTTGAGAAAAAGGGTACTCTGCCTTTGGTATACTTTAGTCCAAACAGAACAATTTTTTTTTTGACCAGGTGATGAATTTGAAAAAATTATAGTATGTAAATTTTGATTAATTTACGATAGCATACTTTTTTTTTTTTTTAAGTTTTCACCACCATTTTAATCTGACTCGGGAGTCAGTTCTGACATCAAGTGATTCCAGTCAGTGGTGGAGCCAGAAAACTTATACATTTTGGGCAAAATTTAAAATTTAAACAAAAATTTCAGTTTTGTAATGAAAATTTTTAAATTTGAAAAAACAAAACTCAGTTTTGCCCTAAATTAATTTCTACGAATCTCAATTTTACTCTAAATTAACTCCTAAAACACAAAAAACTATTATTTTGTGGTGAAAAATCTGAGTTTTGAACCATAAAACTTCAATTTTTTCCTAAATTAATCCCTAAAAATATCAGTTTTACCCTAAATTAATCCCTAAAATACCAAAAATTTCCGACTGAACCCGGGCTGTAGCCCTGGCAGCCCGGGTGGTAAATCCGCCCATGATTCCAGTCCTCTCCCGATCGCAGTTGCGGGGGATCGAACCGTTATCCTCTCTACTAAGTTCAGCACCAATCACTACTGAACCAACTAACGATTGGTGTTTACAGTAGCATGCTTGTTTCTATCAAGTTTACTTTAAATTCAACATGCATTTAGTGTAAATTTAGAATCACATCGAGTTTGACAAATTACGGTCGCATAATAACATTGTCGACTTTCTCAAATATAGATTTTGTCAAAATTACGATACAAATATTGTAATTCTGTAAAAGTCATTGTCAATTAAAACGTATATACTATTAATATTTGAGAGAGGGAGAGAATTAACTTTATAGAAAAAAAAAAATTAATTTATCAATTCTAAGAATAAGAAGTTGAAGAAAATTAAATCTAAGGCAAAATATATTGTTTTTGTTTTTGTTTTTCTTGAGTCAATATAATTCATCCAAAAGACATCAAATTTAACACCTAACATTGATTTTTATTTGATGTAAACAGATACATGGAGGAAGTATAAAAGCCTCAAACACTTTTCCACCAAACAAAACTCTAATTGATTTATCAAATTATGGTTCAACTTCACACTCCTACAATTATGAGTACATAACTCTCAAAGATCTCTTTCTAGACTCAAATTTCAAAGGTGGAGGAATATCAATTACAAACTCACTAAGAATCAACATAGATAATTGTTACATAACACATTTCATCACAAATGGAATTTTAGTCCAAAGTGGCCATGAAACATATATTAGAAATTGTTTTATTGGTCAACACATAACTGCAGGAGGTGATAAAAATGAAAGAAAATTTTCAGGCATTGGAATTAGCCTTCAAGGGAATGATAATGCTATTACTGATGTTGTGATTTTCTCTGCTGCTATTGGAATTATGATTACTGGTCAAGCTAATACAATTTCTGGTGTTCATTGTTATAATAAAGCTAGTGGATTTGGTGGCACAGGAATTTATTTGAAATTACCAGGTTTGTTATAATTTTTTATTATTTGATTATTTATATTAAAGTTAACATTTAAATATATTTTTGTACTGGCAAGTGGCAAATATATCATGTTTGAACACTAAAAAAATATATTATATTTTACTTTTAGTCCTTATGATTTTTTTTTTTTATTTTATCTTTTAACTTTCAAATATAAAATACCACTTTTTTATAACTCAGTGGTAAGAGTTGAATGAAGTTTAAATTTAATAACAGTTGTAAAATAGTCATTAATATTACTTAATTAATAATAATTTCTTTTTCAATAAAATAATTCTTTTTCAATAATTCTGTTTTTTTTTTAAAAATATACAATTTTTTTTTCTTTTGATCCTTGTTTTATTATAGTCCTACAAAATTATTGATACTTGAATTGGCCCTTTTGATTTTAGTCCTTCAAAATAAGGACTAAAATAGACATTACAAAAGGCAAATTCAAAAGAATCAAAATTTTCAAAGACTAAAACAAAACAAAAAGAATTTCTTTTTTCAAGGGACTAAAAATATAGTTAAACTTAAGGTTAATTATTATTTATTTTAAAGTACTTAAGAAATTTATTCTATATGTGTCTGACTTTTGGAAATAGATTATATTTAGTCACATTTTTTTATACAATCATGCAATCACGACATTTGTGAACGTTCAAATAAGATCAAACGATCTAAAAAGTGCATATATTATTTTCATTTGATTATTTTAAAAATATTGTGCTTAAATTAAGATCATATGATCTTGATCGGACGACCACTGATGTTTGAGTGCATGACTGTAGCACTTTATGACTGCCCTCAATTCTGATCCGTTACTTTTCCCACAGGTTTAACACAAACAAGGATTGTAAATTCTTACATGGATTACACAAACATTGTTGCTGAAGATCCTGTTCAACTTCACATCTCAAGTAGTTTCTTCCTTGGTGATGCAAAAATTGTTCTAAAATCAGTCAAAGGTGTTGTTAATGGTCTCAACATTGTTGACAACATGTTCTCCGGATCAAATCATGGTGTTGAAATTGTGAAGCTAGACACATCAATTACTCCTTTTAATAAAATTGAACAAGTTTTTGTTGCAAGAAATGTTGTGAATGGTATGAATTTAAAGGCTACTTCAGCAATAATATCTATGCATGGAAATGGAACTTCATGGATTGTTGATTTTAACAAAATTTTGATTTTTCCTAACCTTATTAGAAATGTTCAATATTCTTTAAGTGCTAGTGGTAACACATTTCCTAATCATGCTCTTAGAAATGTGTCACATAATTTTGTTGTGATTGAAACAAGTGAAGTTGTGACTGCAAATGTTTTTGTCAAAGTGGATCAAGGTATTACAAGTTGAAGAAATTTGGGTTCATCAACTTTTGACTGAAGAGGGAATTTTGCACATCATCTGGGTTGTGAATTTTTTCTTTCTTTCCTTGGATAACATTAAATATACAACCATACTATTATTAATTAGTTAAGGACAGAGGTAGTATATATGATGGTATATTAATATGTTTTATTTTTGAAGAATCATGGCACATATGTTTTTACTCAATCATTTTTTATTGGACGTTATTAGTCAAATTATTATATGGTTATAGCTATATCTATGTAATTAAGATTGTTAGTCTTATATATATAAAAAAAAATCTGTAAGTTTAGTTCAGTTTTTTTTTGTTGACAAAATCTGTGTAAGTTTAGCTTATTTGATAGGGATATCGCATTTTATATTCAAGGGTCAGGGTTTAAGTCTCGTATACTTCACTTATTCACTTTAAGGGTGAAATTTTTAATTAATTATTTGACAATTTTTTTCCAACAAATATTTAATATTACGATATTAAAAATATATCCTTCACTCATGAATTCAAAAATGTTTAATGCAGATAGGTGAGTAAGTCATCTCACTAAATATTAAAAAAGACATCCCTTAATTGATAGTTATCAGTGATATTATCGGAAAAATTGGTAAAAATAATTGGATTGTTCACTTAACTTAATTTTTACGTAGTACATCCCTTAACTTAATTGGTAAAATTGGATTGTTCTCTCTACCAATGTGAGGCGACTTTTGACAAAAAAAAATTGTAAATTTTTTACATATAGTACGTCCCTTAACTTAATTTCATATAACAATTTGATCTTCTGCAATTGTATTTGGCAGGAGATTGAAACCACTTGATATCAGAAGTCACCCAAATTCTGGAGTACTATACCCCTTTTCTGTAGGCACTAGAGGATGAAAAAAAAAATAATTTGATCTTTTATCTTTTTTTTTTCAAGCCATTTTCGACCTTTTTATTCTATTATCAAAATTTGCATATGATTTCGGAGCATAACATATATTTATAATTGATAACGTAGAAAGAAAAAAATATCATAGATCGAAAGTTTAAAATCAATATCCAAACATAAAAAAATTACTAAATATCGTGAAAAATATGATAAGAGATTAAATTGATATCTATAACTAAATTAAGAGACTGCATGAGTATTTTGCCAAAAAAATTTAACTTGCATATTTTGATGACTGTTAATATTTTTGTTGGTCAATGTTGACCATTGATTTGATCCAAGTAAACATATTTGAGATGATATATTTATTAACACTTTTTTTTTGGTATTAACTCACTGTTTCTAGAGGAAGTTAATTAAGGAGATTGTAATAGTTTAGAATTCGGTCGTAAAATAATAAGTATTCAGTCAAAAAATTATTCAGCATAACATTTCTTAATACTACAATACTTAGCTTGTGAGTCACTATTGGTACTACATATGACTGTCGTTTTAAATGACAAATACCCTTGACCAACTTAATAATGTTATTATTTGAGCAACGATACTCAATTAAATTGACAAGTGCTTGTAAAAAAGAATTAAATTAAATTGACAGGTAATATTAAGTGCAAATAATAGGATTGAAAAGTATACACTCTTTATATGTTGTATATACTCCTATTAAATTTCAAAGGCACCATAATAATAATAAAGTTTTTTTTGACAAACATAATAATAATAATAATAGTTATAAGTATCAATAACATGAATTAAATTTAGCAAATGTTCCTCACAATGTAGCAAAATAATATTCAAAATTCCAACAGAAGAAGATATATAAATTTCATATCAAAGTATCCAACACACATCAAATTAACTTAATTTAGAGTGAATTCATTTTAGTCGTCTTCGTAGGATATATAACTCATGTGGTAAGAGCTGAGTGACATATGAGTTGAATAGAGGAGATCCAGAGATCAACCTAACAGAGCTATTTATCTTTCCAATATAAAAAAGAATTCATTTTAGTCAAAAAAAAAGAGGGAACTCATGTAAAACTTATAGAAAAACGTTATCTTTGAACTAGCATATATAAAAAAATATATATTAAAAGAGTTAAACCTCTAAATTAATTTCAGTTATCTCGAAAGATTATTCTATACATGATGATACTTTAATTCAACCAAAAATACACACATCAAAAAGTACAAAGGTGAAAATGCATAAAGTAGAAAAAAATCCAAAAATTAAACCCCTCAAAAGTAAGAGTCTATTGAAAATGCCACGCTAACAAAATTATTGGCTGTGAAGACAAACCACACCTTAACCTTATCCCATCTTGAGATAAACTCACAATCAAGTCCCTACCTATACATATTGAGTATACAACAACCATACAATCAATACTCAATAATTAGCTAGAAAACAACAAATTAACAAAATATCCCACTAACCCATTTTATTTTCATAATGTTCAAAATAAATAAAAATTTATGAGGTTAAGACTTTTTCAAACAAGACTAGTGATAACAACATACAAGACAAGTCAATGCATATGCATATGCTTTCCTCACACAATAAAAAGTAATCTATAATGTTAACAGCCTAACATACACTCTTGTTTGATATATATATGTGGAAGATTCCTTTGTTATGCCAATATATATTAGTGTAGTTAATAAGGATTTAATTTTCATATCTCACAAAAATATGAGTTCAAATTTATAGTCAATGTAAAAAAATTGTTGGTGGATAATATACTATAATACAAAGTACGGGTATAAAATTTTAAAAAACAGAGGTACAAGTAAGTTAATATAATAATAAAAAAATAAAAATTAAGTGAATTACTACTGTTATGCTGTAAAAATTTATTATTTTTGACTTACACCATTTTAATCAAAATCAATAGAAAAATTGAAATGCAATAAAAAATAAAAATCCGTTAACTTTTCACCGTGTGCACGTTGTTGCTTTATTCACCACCACGAATCAACCAAACAAAAATAGGTACATAATGGCAAGTATCGTGCATGTACCGATACATGTAACATACCCTATACGGATACTACACTTCACTATTTTAGGAGTATCCGTACTTCGGAGTTGATATATAAGTATTTTTGTTAGTAATTTTTGAGCCTTGAGACTTTTTTAATATAGTGAATTTGTTAGATCCAAATTATCTAAATTTTTAAATATAATATTTATAATTGTATTTATAATAATGATTCCTCATTATTATTTTATTACAAATACATGACAACTTGTTGGGACTACTCATATTCATGTGAACAACCAAAAGTCATAATTTTTCTTGGTGTGAAGAAAAAACAAGACACAACAAAATGAACAAGGGTGTTTCACTATTGTTCTTTATCTTATTGATCCAATTACATCTAAGCAAAACAACATCATTAAAAATTCATGGTTGTTTCTCAGAAGATTGTCTCATCAACAATGATTTTGACTCAGAATTCTCTATGAGTTCACATGCATCAAGAATGCTTTTGGATTTAAGTCAAACTCAAACAGGAAGAACAGGTAATGAAAATGGTGCTGCTGTTAAGTGTCCAATTATTAAAGGCTACCGTTCTTGTTTACCATCACAAAATGGAGGTGGACCTAATAATAGATGTGGTACTTATAATAGAGTTTGTTAAGAAAATTAATCTTGATTTTCTTTTCATTAATTCAAGATGTTATCATTGGAATAATCTTGGACATGTTTCCATTTTGTGTTTATATTATTATATATGTGATTGTGTTGAAATTTTAATGTGAAGATGTAATTGTTATTATAGTTATTTAATGTTTTTATGTTAATTATTACACTATGTGTGAATTTTTGTTGTTGTGAATAATTCCATGTCAATTGGCTCAATAAATATATGATTCAGTATATATATATATATGTTTCTATGGTTTGAACTTTGAAGGAACATATCTTAAGTTTGTTTTTCATACATCTTAGATTAATGTTAGATATCATGTTTTTTTGTTCAAAATATATGATTCAGTATATGTTTATATGGTTTGAAGGAACATATCTTAAGTTTGTTTAGATATCATATTTTTTTCTTCAAAATTAAATTATATGTATCCATCTAGCTAGTTTTTCTGATTGATCTAGTTCTAGAAAATTTGAGATCAGTATCTGAAATGGTTTTAGTCTTTTAGATCAGTATGTGATTGTTGTTTCTAGATTTTAGATCAGTATCTGAAATGGTTTCAATTTTCATAGTTCATACCTATTTTTAATTTTTCTGTCTCAAGTTATAAGTTTTTTACCGACTTCAACTTCCAGTCTCTCTTCTGAATGAATTACGGACACTCCTCAGATTAAATTGTAGATTAAATTCAAGTATAAACTATTATTGGAAAATCATCTATAGATTTGAGTCTTGAAACAATTAAATTCAAGTGCTTTTTGTATATTAAATTTAGAATTTACATATATATAATCCCAAAAAAGTGGTTGACAAATGATGAAGCACTCTAATGGAATAATTTTCCAACCACTATACACAAGAATGAATATTGCAGCACAACATACTAGATTGAAAACACCTTCAAACATGTAATACCAGATTGCCATCATCAACTTGTATATCAGAATCCCCGCAAGTGGGCGGTGGGATTGGTCCTCTCAGATTAGTCGGTCTTTAGGCCGGATACCGAACTTTAAAAATAAAACTTGTATATCAGAATCTAGCAGCATCAGCATTCAGCACATCAAAACATGATATATTACATATGGTCTCTATATAGGGCGCAATTTTCTAACCGGAGTGCATGAAAAAACATATGTTGAAAGATGTCAGCCCCATATATTGTCCTCAGTTGCCTTGAACAATTAGTCTCCGCAGGTGTGCGCAAGATTACCTTGGTTTACAAAAAAAAAATACCAGAAGCTTTATAAACCTCAAATACTAGCTTTAAGCAATTAAGCATCCACACGCTTCACTAACACATCCAAAACAACTTTACTCCTTGTTTTCAGATCAAAATCACCCTTCCGAAAATAAAAGACAGGGCTTCAATAGGTAGCAGATCATAAACAATATAATGTACATCATAAGCATAGTTTAATTTGACTCCAAATCCGCAACAGCAACGTCCCTGCAACAAAAGAGACGCCATCCGCTTAAGTACATAAACCAAAAACTAATGGTGCAGAAATTAACGCCGAGAAATGTGAGCTAGTAGCAAAAACAACCCAGCAATACAAATACACCACTGACAAAGTGACAAACAATATATAGCATCCATCAAGCATGCCATTTTCATCGAGAAATATAGGAGCACTATAACTGTTTCACAAGCAAGACTTCATCTATAGCAGAGAAACTCCCAAACAACATTTATCATTAAAAAACAATGCTTACTACATTTCACACGAATTAAGAGCTAATCAACCACAGGGCCATCAATTTCAATTGATTAACACCCGCGGAAATAAATTTGCCAAAGAAAATCATACTTACTAGGTTCAATCTAGGAAGAAAGAGTTATCATATGGTGAAGCTATTATGGCCATCATGCTGGCATGATGTTGTAACAGAAGTTCGCCTATTTATCCACTGCGACATGACATAACATGCTTACATGTTCTCTTCACAATTGGGGGGTTCATGCCCTGAAGCCAAGATTGTCAGAATCGCGAGTTTTCTAGCCAAGGTTGTCAGAATCGTGAGTTTTCTTTAAATCGAAAGAGGATAGTAAGATCGCAAAACCTAAAATCGCACCCAAATAGTACTTACCTGAATACTTGACAACTAGAGTGGCTTACAAGTTACATATGCAACCCAAATTTTCTTCACCACCCTATGAAAAAACTAGTGGTAGAAACTAGAAACAATATTGTCTTCGAGATAAACTACCGTCTTCTTCACAATAAAATTGTTCTCAAAAACAAAACAACCTCCATTTCATTACCGGATTCAATACTTGATACTATTCTCTGCCCCTCCTCGTATTCGAAGGAGACTAATGCCTCTCTCTTATAGAGCTGAAAGGTATCCATGATTTCACAATGATGTAACCAACAAATACATATTTTACAAAACAATGGAATTTGTAAAGCCTAACAGAAGAAAAATGAACAAATGCCTAACAATGGAATTTGTGAAGGACTTCCAAAAAAAATTCAAATCATTCTCTATCTCTTTATAATATTTTCAAAGGAAAGAAAATATTAGTTAGTTATATGTATTCTCTTCTCTTCCTCTTTAAAAGTATTCTTCCAAATTAGGTCAATAATTTTCCTTCATATCACTTCTTCTGTACTCTACCAACCTTCTATAAATTGTTACTGAGACCACACTATCATGTGACAGAATATTGAAATAAATAAATAAACTTTTACATATGGTCTTACAAAGTACAAGTGAATCTGAAGACACCTAAGATAAGACCTCACTACACATTTGTTACCATGCTAAGCAAGTAAGCACACCAATATCATGTTTCACCAAATGCTCATTACCAATTCAATTATGCTAACAAGATACTCCCTTCCTTCTCATATATAAACAACTTTTCACTTTATAGGTTCATTCAATAACTGATGTATCTGATCTTTGTTGACCAGATACATGAACCTAAAAAGTGAAAAATTGCTTATATATGAGACCACAGGATGTACATTCTCCTCCTCATCATCATCGTCATCATCATCATCATCATCATCATGTGACTCCAAAACATCCACAGTAGCATTCAATTATATATGCACTGCCACATGACATAACTGTTCTAGTTCTCTTCACAAATGAGGTTTTATGCACCAAAAAGTACTGATCTGAGTACTTGACAGCTAGAGTGGTGAGAGTGATTAGAGGACAGTAAATCCCTTTGGTGACAGTGATTCGAGGAGGATCGTCGGATGAGAGTGCTACTTAACAGAACAAATTGTAATCTACAAACTTCAGCCGAAAATGGAAAACAATTGTTGCCAATAAAAAGGTTTGCAGGAACCATAGTATCAGGTGCTATTGTTTTACCATATTTCATCGATTCATTCCACTCGATTTTTCTTCTTCCTGTTCTGATTGAAGTCATCCATGGTCTCCTCATCAGTAGAGACTCTCTTGACAGATGGTTCATCATATACGAGGTAAACTACCGTCTTCTTCACAATGAAACTATTCTCAAAAACAACAACCACCTCCACTTTGTTACCAGGTTCTATACTTGATACTACTATTTGCCCCTCCTCATCTTCAAAGGAGACTAATGTCTCTCTCTTATAAATCTGAATGGTGGTCTTCGTGTAATTTTTCACCAACACGTTTTTAAGGCCGTCTGAGGTTATGTTATCTGGGGTTGAAGTATAGACAATGCACATCATTGTCTTCAAGTTGCGTCCTTCCACTTGAGGGACTCGAAAAGTTACAGAAGAACCTTCAGAGCTAAAGGTTAGCCAATTTGGATAACAATCAACGGGGAGGAAATAACCACCGGTCCCATTGACATCCATATTCTGTAAAAGTAAAGACAGATTAATTATTTAATCAATCATCATAAGGTGATACACACACACAAACATACAAGAGGGAGTGAAATATGTCAAACCTGTAAACAAATTTTCTCCTTCAGAATACTGGTGACTGGACAATTCATTCCCATTTGAATTAAAAGAGAGTTGAAGGAATGTTTTGATCGTTGAACGTGCACTTTACTACATCGTTGAATTAATGTAGAAGTAGTCATATTTGTTTCCTTCGATGTCGTTGCTATTGATTCCAATTCCCTAGAACTTGTAGCATATAAAGCATCCAAAATTGTTTTTGCATCTAGAGAAAGTTGATCTTCAGAGTAGCAATCCAGCGATAGACTTCGAAGTCTTGGAAGTTCGTTCAAAAAATATGATAGTTCATGTGAACTACTACTACTTGGTACATTTAAAGAAACAAGAGATGACATGATAGAAGATGCGAGAAATGGCGATGGGAGATTATTTGACGGTGACATCCAAGACCAAATGATAGATGGAAACACATCTTGTGAAAATCCCTTGTAGCCACACAGAGAAATATATCCAATGCTTTTTGACCTTACTACTGAAAAGGGTACTCTTGTTATTGCAGTGTTATCTGCAAGCAGCGTTGTTAAAGATTCCATCTGTTCCAAGTCCTCTTCTAACTTGTCAATCTTCGAACAACCAGAAAGAATCAAAGTTTTTAGAGATTTTAACTTATAGATGCTTCTTGGGAGGCTATATAGGCTGCTGCAGTTTTCCAAATTTATCAGAAGAATTTTACCGAGATGTCTAATACTTGAAGAAACCTCGGATAAACTTGAACAATTTGTGAGTACAAGCTTTTCAAGATTAGGCAAATATGAAAAGTCTGGGGTGTGTGTCAGAAAATGAGAATGACTAAGATTGAGAATTTTCAAATTTACCATCATCTGCAAGAACAAAATTGTTAGAATGAAAACTTAAGGAAGAAACTTCAAAAAAGTATGCAATTTTAAAGTGTTGGTTAAATTTACGCTTAATAATTGGTTGCTCGCTGAGATATCTCGATTTACCAAAAAATTTTGCTCAAGATTTAGGTGGTAAATTGGTAAAGTTATAAGTTTGGTCAGTTTTCATGATGGTTCATACTAAATATTTAGATAAAAACCAGTTAATTAGATAACCTGCTGGCGATTTAATTTTGATCCCTGCCTAGTGGAAAATAATGGACAACGGCGTAAACTAAGTTTCTAAAATAATATGCAATTTTAATTTTAACATTTCGACAAATTACTGCATTTTGATTTTTGATGCAAGTTTCTAACCAAACACCTCATTGTGGAAGAATCATCTTCAAACCAAGAAAAGATTACAGTATCTAAAAGAATCATTTAATAAAACAGTATTTCAATTTGATACATATAAACTTTATTCATCAATATGAAAGAGTGAAGCTGTAAAAAAAAAGTCTTGAAATGCAAAACAGGAAAAGAAAAAAAATCAAAATTAATACCTGGGGATCTTTCCAAACAAGTTCAACATTGCTGTTCTCCAACTCGATGGAAACCAAATTTTCTCGACAAAAGTTTGTAGGCATATGTGTTAAAGGAAATTCATTCCAAGACACCCATCTCATATTTCTTGAAAGATATGCAAAATTTCCATCAAGTTTTACCCCAGCAAGTTGAAGCAATCTGACTCTTGTCATCTTCTTAAATGCTTTAGTACTAAAACATTTTGAACTAGCTTTTGGCAACTTCAAAGTTAGTCCCTCAACTGCTTTTGTTCCCTGTGAAATATAATGGACCAAAAAACTATCTAAACAACTAGTTCATAAATGTGTATCGTTTACTTACTTATTCTATAGATATTTGATGTACAAAAATATGTATATGAGGTGCTTACAGTTTGTTCAGATAAAACACTAAGCACATCTTTGAGAAACCATAACCTGCTACGCTCCTCGGGCTCCTTCGGTGATTTTTCACGAATGATTTCTCTTCCCATATCACGTAACAAATCATGCATTCCAAGCTTGTTCTTATCATCGACAGTTAGAAGGCTTCGCTCAACAAGGACTCTTATTCCGATTTCTGGAAAAAATCCACACTCATTTAATATGAGTATAACATCATTTCGGTCCATTCCAATAAAGAAACAAGCTATGTCGAGGAATATATCTTTCTCAGTATCGTCATTTAAACCATCATAGCTTATTTTTAACTTTCGTTGTACTTCATCATTGGGAATTATTTTGAGTTTTTCCAATACACACTTCCATTCTTCTATTCCCCTTTCAAACAAATAAGAACCAAGGACTTCTAAAGCTAGCGGCAATCCCCCAGAGTACTTAACCATATTTTTGGAAATTTCAGCAAAATCTTTTCTAGGACTCGCTTGCTTGAATGCATGCCAACTGAAAAGCTCAATTGATTCCCCTTCATCCATATTTTCCATTCTGTATTCCTTGTCAACTTTAATCCATTTTAGTATATGTTTATCTCTGGTTGTGATTATTATTCTACTTCCTGGACCAAACCATTTATGACTTCCACACAATGCATTTAATTGGTCCAAACTATTGACATCATCAAGTACGAGAAGTACTCTTTTGCTGCAGAGCCTATCCTTTAATGTATTTTTCCCAGACTCAATGTTTTGTATTTTGGTTGTCGTTTCTTTCAAAATATCAAACATAAATTGTTCTTGTAAAGACACTCGTCCCGCAGTTTGCTCCCACGTTTCCCTAATATTTGCAAGGAAACTCCTGCCATTGAAATTGCGACCGATTTTGTTGTAAATAGCTTTTGCATTGGTTGTTTTACCAGTTCCCCCCATACCCCAAATCCCTAGTAGTAGAACGTCATTTGATTGTTTGATATTTAGAAGTTTAATCATATCTTGTGTAACATCCCAAATTTTTTTATCGGAAATATTGCTTAAAATATTAAATTAATTAGAAAATGCGGCTATATTTTTTTTTCCATAGATATAAATTCTAATTACATTGCTGATAAAATAAAACAACTTTATTAAATATTTCAAAAGTAAAATACAATGGTCAAATTAATTAATTCAAAATTTCAAATCATAAAACCCAATTTATTTTTCCCCGCCGCATGCAAGCTTCAATAATCATCATTCACTGCCTCAACTTTGGTACCTAAAATGTTGGTTGCAAGGGTCAATATTCCTAAACCACAAGTACGATCATAAAGAACATAGAAACATAGAATAAGAAGAATGGTAAAACACTCACCACATAAAAGATAAAACCAATTAGCACAAATAAATTAATAACTCAAGAAGTCACACCTTTAAGACACAATGCATGCAACTAGACAATGATCCGGATATCGCCCCAATTGGCATAATATTTTCAATCGCCCCACTTGGCACCTAAAGACAAATCGCCCCATTTGGCAGTTACTAATAAGATCGCCCCATTTGGCACATAGTAACAAATCGCCCCATTTGGCACTAAATAATCGCCCCATTTGGCACTTAGACACGACTATATGCAAATGCTATGCAACTTTTAAAACAACCACTAACACTTTTCAAATACCTTCAACACAAATACATTCTTTTATATCAAACCAAAGAAACCACAATTTAACAAAATATCCACCGCTCATTATAGACATCATCAATAAGTAACCACACGTTTCGATCGTAGACAATACAGGTTATTATATTAAAGCCAAAATTAAGTTCTGCAAGTAACCATATGGCAACACAAACCGTCCTTGCCAGTGCTTACAAAACAATAGAATCACTTAACAAAATCAACATTAGATGGCACACAAAAATAAATAAAACAAACATGTTCACGTATCTAGCATATAAGAATAAGAAAATCATGTTCTTAATTATTATTATTTTATTCGAACTAAAGTTTCTACCCATCATCTGATAAGAATTCTATCACCTTCCTACCCTATGATTCCATGGTCAATATGATTGTACCGGAATATAATCCCTTACCTCTAAAAGCTTCCTCTCCGATGACTCTGATTCACTATCACGACCAAGCACACGATCAAAATCTTAAAGTGTCTCTGCTACTAAGAATCGCTATACAATAGTGTGTTGCTATATGTAAGCAATGAGTTGGTGACTATTTAGAAGACTCGAATTAAAGCAAAATGGAACGAACTGTGATGCATGATTTGAAGTACACGGTTGAGAGAAAGAAAAGAAACTGATGGAATGAATTTAAGTAGAAAGATAAATACTAACGTTGTAACTTTTGTTTTCTCAATTTGATAACTGCCAATTAGATTTTGTAGGCTGAAGCTCTATACACGTTCTCTCACAAGGATCTAAAAGTGGAGAAAGTGGTTAATAAATCATACAAAAAGAGGGGTTGATCTAGTCTGCCACTATACTATCCTTTGGTCCACGTTTTCCTTTCTTTTCTTTACTAGTATGAATAATGGATAACTACTATAGTTACTAATGCTATTTTAAGTTAACAAAAGACACACTACATATCTTAATTTATTTTAAGAGATAACCTTCACTTAATTAGAAAATATGATTACTATACTATAACAATATATTCAACAAGTCAATAAAATAATTTATTAGATCAAAATAAGATATAAAGACAATAATCAAATAATTATTAAATAAGATTTAGGTTCTCACTAATTAAATAAAATAGCGACTCTTACATTACTCTCCCCCTAAAAATAGTTTCGTCCTCGAAACTAGATAGTCGCAAAACAGTTAAGATAAAGTTCCTTCATTGGATCATCTTGCTCACACTAGGCTATCCTAATTCTTGTTGTTAGTTGCAGGTTCCTTTCCTGGTGCTTGACAATCTCTAGCAATATGACCTTCTCCCTGGCAGTTATAACACACCACAACCCGGTTTGGACATCCATTAGCTTTATGTCCTCCATTGCCACAATGATAGCACCGAAAAGTTTGTGTTGTACCTAGTCCTATGTTTTGGGGTATATGGTCCTTTCCTTGGGGTCGATGGTATGGTCCTAACCCATTCCAGTTACGCTGATTTTGGGGTCTAGATGGTCCTCCCGCAACCCCTCTACTCATACGTCCTCGCTTCATCAGCTCAACCTTCTTACATTTCTCCACTAGCGCTTGGAACTGACGGATTTCCAAGGGTTGCACAGACTCCTTAATTTCATATCGGAGACCTTGCTCAAACCGTTCACACTTATAATCTTCATCCACATGGTCCCGGAAATAACGGAAATGCTTAGCCAGCGACTCAAATTTGTCAGCATATTCAGCGATGGTCATATTGCCTTGGTAAAGTTTGAGAAATTGAGCCTCTTTCTCAGTCCTTGCACTTGATGGGAAGTACTTGTCCAAGAATCTCTGTCTGAAAGCTTCCCAAGTCAATGCTTCACCGTTGTTTTCCATTATCTGTCTTACACCTCGCCACCAATATTCAGCCTCTGCATTAAGCAAAAAGGTTGCATATTCCACCTTCCTATCATCCGTGCAATGAAGTATTCCAAATATTTTCTCAATTTCTTGTAACCAAAGGTCAGCCTTATCTGGGTCATGTTCCCCTTTAAATTTTGGTGGATTCTGTCGGTTAAAATCAGTTAGTCCTCTCGCTGCAGCAGCTGCTTCCTCTCTTTGTTCCCTTAGTGCCTCGCGTTGAGTTTGGGCTGCAGCTTGTTGAGCAGTAGTTGCAGACTGTTGGGCCACTGCTGCGGCCATTACCTGAATTGCTTGAATGGCGCCTGCCATATCCGCAGCTTGTGGGGGAGTTTGGTTATTGGCATTAGCTCTACGTGGGGGCATCTTGACTTCCTACAATTTCACTTTAGTTAGAAGATTCCTTTTTTTTCTAACACTAGTAGCAAGAATTATATACTCTTCTATTCGAGGAGGTGTCTAAATTAAATTGCTAGATAAAATTTTATTCTACAAAAATAAAACACTTAAAGCTATAATCATTAAGATATTTAAGATAAAACACTCATTAAGTCACACATCAATCAAAGCATATGTAATCAAGATCGCTCCCACCCCAAAAACTTGTCCGAGGATTATTGCTCTGATACCAAATGTAACATCCCAAATTTTTTTATCGGAAATATTGCTTAAAATATTAAATTAATTAGAAAATGCGGCTATATTTTTTTTTCCATAGATATAAATTCTAATTACATTGCTGATAAAATAAAACAACTTTATTAAATATTTCAAAAGTAAAATACAATGGTCAAATTAATTGTTTCAAAATTTCAAATCATAAAACCCAATTTATTTTTCCCCGCCGCATGCAAGCTTCAATAATCATCATTCACTGCCTCAACTTTGGTACCTAAAATGTTGGTTGCAAGGGTCAATATTCCTAAACCACAAGTACGATCATAAAGAACATAGAAACATAGAATAAGAAGAATGGTAAAACACTCACCACATAAAAGATAAAACCAATTAGCACAAATAAATTAATAACTCAAGAAGTCACACCTTTAAGACACAATGCATGCAACTAGACAATGATCCGGATATCGCCCCAATTGGCATAATATTTTCAATCGCCCCACTTGGCACCTAAAGACAAATCGCCCCATTTGGCAGTTACTAATAAGATCGCCCCATTTGGCACATAGTAACAAATCGCCCCATTTGGCACTAAATAATCGCCCCATTTGGCACTTAGACACGACTATATGCAAATGCTATGCAACTTTTAAAACAACCACTAACACTTTTCAAATACCTTCAACACAAATACATTCTTTTATATCAAACCAAAGAAACCACAATTTAACAAAATATCCACCGCTCATTATAGACATCATCAATAAGTAACCACACGTTTCGATCGTAGACAATACAGGTTATTATATTAAAGCCAAAATTAAGTTCTGCAAGTAACCATATGGCAACACAAACCGTCCTTGCCAGTGCTTACAAAACAATAGAATCACTTAACAAAATCAACATTAGATGGCACACAAAAATAAATAAAACAAACATGTTCACGTATCTAGCATATAAGAATAAGAAAATCATGTTCTTAATTATTATTATTTTATTCGAACTAAAGTTTCTACCCATCATCTGATAAGAATTCTATCACCTTCCTACCCTATGATTCCATGGTCAATATGATTGTACCGGAATATAATCCCTTACCTCTAAAAGCTTCCTCTCCGATGACTCTGATTCACTATCACGACCAAGCACACGATCAAAATCTTAAAGTGTCTCTGCTACTAAGAATCGCTATACAATAGTGTGTTGCTATATGTAAGCAATGAGTTGGTGACTATTTAGAAGACTCGAATTAAAGCAAAATGGAACGAACTGTGATGCATGATTTGAAGTACACGGTTGAGAGAAAGAAAAGAAACTGATGGAATGAATTTAAGTAGAAAGATAAATACTAACGTTGTAACTTTTGTTTTCTCAATTTGATAACTGCCAATTAGATTTTGTAGGCTGAAGCTCTATACACGTTCTCTCACAAGGATCTAAAAGTGGAGAAAGTGGTTAATAAATCATACAAAAAGAGGGGTTGATCTAGTCTGCCACTATACTATCCTTTGGTCCACGTTTTCCTTTCTTTTCTTTACTAGTATGAATAATGGATAACTACTATAGTTACTAATGCTATTTTAAGTTAACAAAAGACACACTACATATCTTAATTTATTTTAAGAGATAACCTTCACTTAATTAGAAAATATGATTACTATACTATAACAATATATTCAACAAGTCAATAAAATAATTTATTAGATCAAAATAAGATATAAAGACAATAATCAAATAATTATTAAATAAGATTTAGGTTCTCACTAATTAAATAAAATAGCGACTCTTACATCTTGCACTCGAGATTCAACTCCCACAGGATTATCAGCAACAAATAAGTCAGTCTTGTCAAGCAAAAGAGTAACTTTTTCAACAATATGACTGATAGCCTCCCTTTCATTCCTATAAAAAGTGAACCAAATAAAAGATGAATATATCATATGTATTCATACACGCACGACCATGTGTGTACATGTATTTATGTGTCAAAAGTAGATGGGTAATTAAAGTGTGAAAATTACAGTTGAAATGTGTCTGTAAGTTCAACTATTTAAAAATAATTGCAGTGACACTGAAGGTGTTGTCCAATAGTCACAGCCGTTTCTTTGTTGATCAGAAAGTTCAGATTACAAATACAGATTCACACAATAAAACAATCTCGACCACTGATTTAAGATTGGACAGTCAAAATCTATTACCGTAGGACGTTGTTACTGCGTGAAATCTTATTCCAAGCAATTGATATATAGGACAATTATTGTGATTTGTGAAACAGGGAGAATTCAGAAACATCTAATTATGTTTCCTTCTAATTATATGTCAAGTGGATGGAACTAATGAAAAGTCAAACAAAGTCTTTACTTAGTGGAGAACCAAAGTTTGACAGTTAAATAAAACACCTAAGCCTTATATATCTATATTCAGCCACATTTATCTATTTTCCACCAAGTGTGTTTGGTAAACAGTAAATTTGGGTCACATTGTTTTCCACAAAGGTGTAAAGTTTGTTGGAGCTACTTGCATGTAAAGTAACCTACATAGTTAGTATGTTAGTTGGTATTAAACCATAGTTAGTGAGTGAGTTTATTTTCTGTTACTTGGCAGTTAAGCAACTGATGTAACCACCTTGTGTTTGTTTGTTTCTGTTCATTACTTGTACTCTATATAAGGCTTATGCCAATGAATGAATAAACATCTTTTTGCTTGCCATTTCTTATCATAACAAAGTTCAGTCAAGTGTCAACTATGTTCAACTTCAAAAACTGTAAATAAAGTAAGAGGAATCTTGTAAAACTAAATTACCTAGAATTTAGAACTACAAAGCCAGCAAGCGAAGCAGCCTCGCGAAGAGCATGTCTCCGGTTCAGCGACTTATTTTCTATCTCCTCATCTGACATCCGATTCAATAGACGTTGAAAGGCTTTTCCAACCTCACCTGTTTGATGACGTACATCAGATGGATCTACATCATAGAACACCGGCAAAACCACCATCCCTGTGGTTCTGTAACACTCCATTATCTTTACCAACTCATCCAAACACCACCGTGAATCTGCATAATTTTTTGAAAAAATAATGATAGCAATTTGAGAGTTTTCAATTGCTCGCAGTAATGATGTTGAAATGAAATCTCCTCCTTTAAGCGAATCATCATCCTTGAAAACATTGATTCCTTCATTTTGAAGAGAAGCGTAGAGATGTGAAGTGAAGGAACCACGAGTATCTTCCCCTCTAAAACTTAACAACACTTCATATTGACGAGAAGACATGGATCGATGAATCAGAAAATTATACAAATGAGTGACAGCGTGGTCAACTTTACAGTGGAGGGATGAAGTAGAAGAACAAGAAGAATTTAATTTATATATAAGTGTATCTATACTTATATCTATAACCCAAGGGATACTTATATATAATTGGCACCGATTTTATCATGTAATTCTTACATGTGGTAATCATATGTGCATTCTTTCTTGCAATAAAAAATATGATCATAAGGTACTTCTTACATGTGGCATGCATTCTTTCTTCTAATACATTTGATAATTATTCTATAAATTAAATTTATATAAGTGTAATTATAAAAATTGCATTATGTTTTAATTTGATCGGGTGTACTATGTGTAAAAATTAAACTCACATGTTTTAAAGAGTGAAATACTAAAATCTCTTTTGAAATTTTAAAATTTATTTGAAATTTAAAAATAGACAAATAATTTTTTAGATTTATAAAACATCAATCAAATTGCTCTTTGTTTCGTATACTCCGTCTATTTTAATTATATTGATGTTAACTACATATGTGATACTTGCTAACGTGGCGGCACATTACATGAGGAAGGAGGATTGATCATGATACACATTTATGGGGAAATTGATTAAAATTTACAAAATTAAGGGGTTAAATTTAACGGTATCAACTAACCTCCTGGTTTTATAAATTTTAGTCAATTACCCTATCTCTCATATGATGTGGTGTCACGTTGATAGGTGTCACTTATGCAGTTAATGACCATGTCGTCAAAATAGACAGAATAAACGTAGTAGAGGACAATTTAATCGACATTTTACAATTTCAAGGAATTATTTGTCTATTTCTAAATTTTAAGGGAGTATTTAACAAATTTTAAAATTTCAAGGGGGATTTTGGTATTTCACTCCATATTTAAATGTATTTTATAGTGTCCTGTGAGCGGTGAACCTAAATCAGTTGGTAGGACATTTTGACGTACTTCATCCGGTCTTTATTATAAAAAGAAATTTACTTTTTAGATTTATAGTATATTTTATGTATCTAGATCTAGATACATCAAACATTTTATAAATCTAAATGGCAAATTTTCTCTTATAATAAAGACTAGAGGAAGTAATATGCGTTCATTTGAGTTAAGATTTCAGCGCAATTAATATACTCACGATCATGATTGTGATCACAATAAATACATCTCTATTTAAGTCTCTGTATGTCTATTTCACTGTATCTTTTCTCAAGTATTGATCTTAATATTTAATAACGAAGAATACCAATTTCATCATTATCAATCAATATATTCTTATACCATATTCTTGTCATTGCTACAAAACTCAAGAAAACTTTTCAGTAGCACAACACAATGAAATAAACATGAAGAACACAATTTGTTTTTTTTTCTTAAATATATAAACTAAAAAATAAATAAATAAAAATCCTAAGTAAAATAATTTGCCTTGTCAAAATTAATCAACAATCTCCGACAACGGCACCAAAAACTTGATAGATAATTTAGCAAGTGTACTAAACCATCGTCAAGTAATAATATTTATAAGTTCGTATCCATAGGAATTGTTTCAATCTCGACAAAACAATTGTATTTAATCTAGGATGTAATTTAAATGACAAGGGGGGAGTGTTCGCATAGGAGTTCAGTTAACAAAAAGTAAAAGTTGGTTTGTATATAAAGAGAGATGAGACTAGGTCTTTCAATTCATCTGAGTTACTCTAATTAATACACTACACTGCACTTATTCCTTATGAATACTTCTCTAATTTTACGATAGTTAATAAAATAGTTCTAATCAATCCTTGACTTAGGACCCGCTTCTCAGATTACAGTCCATAATCTCTTAAATTTTTCTGCTTTTTCTTATTGTTTTAACATGCTGTGAGCTCCATAATTCATAAAATTACATATAAAAATTACGTGACAACAAAGTGTCATCACATAACATTGAGTTGAGTCTTGAAACAATTAAATTCAAGTGCTTTTTGTATATTAAATATAGAATTTACATATATATAATCCCAAAAAAGTGGTTGACAATTGATGAAGCACTCTAATGGAATAATTTTCCAACCACTATACACAAGAATGAATATTGCAGCACAACATACTATATTGAAAACACCTTCAAACATGTAATACCAGATTGCCATCATCAACTTGAATATCAGAATCTAGCAGCATCGGCATTCAGCACATCAAAACATGATATATTACATATGGTCTCTATATATAGGGCGCAATTTTCTAACCGGAGTGCATGAAAAAACATATGTTGAAAGATGTCAGCCCCATATATTGTCCTCAGTTGCCTTGAACAATTAGTCTCTGCAGGTGTGCGCAAGATTACCTTGGTTTACAAAAAAAAAATACCAGAAGCTTTAAGAACCTCGAATACTAGCTTTAAGCATCCACGCGCTTCACTAACACATCCAAAACAACTTTACTCCGTGTTTCCAGATCAAAATCACCCTTCCGAAAATAAAAGACAGGGCTTCAATAGGTAGCAGATCATAAACAATGTACATCATAAACATAGTTTGACTCCAAATCCGCAACAGCACCATCCCTGCAACAAAAGAGACGCCATCCGCTTGAGTACATATTGTACACAAACCAAAAACTAATGGTGCAGAAATTAACGCCGGGAAATGTGAGCTAGTTGCAAAAAACATCCAGCAATAAGCATACACCCCGACAAACAATATAGCTTCCATCAAGCACGGAGCCTCTGCAGGAAACTACCATTCTCGATGAGAAATATAGGAGCACTATAAGTATTTCACAAGCAAGACCTCATCAGTAGCAGAGAAACTCCAAAAGAAAATGCTTACTACATTTTGTGTGAATTAAGAGCCAATCAACCACAGAGACCGTTAATTTTAATTGATTAACACTTGCCTAGAGAAATTTTCCAAGAACATCATACTTACTAGGTTCAATCAAGGAAGAAAGAGTTATCATATGGTGAAGCTATTGTGTCCAATATGCTGGCAGGCTGTTGTAACAGAAGTTCGCCTATTTATGCACTTCAACATGACATAACTAGATTACATGTTCTCTTCACAATTAGGGGTTCATGCCCCGAATCAAGGTTGTCAAAATCGTGAGTTTTCTTTAAATTGTAAGAGGATAGTATAAGATCTCCAAACCTAAAATCGCGCCCAAATAGTACTTACCTAAATACTTGGCAGCTAGAGTGGCATACAAGCTACATATGCAAGCCAAATTTTCTGCATCACTCTATGAAAAAACCGATGTAGTAGAACTAGAAACAGCGTTGTCTTAAACAAACAAGTCTTTGATCCAATATCCTATCAGGAAAATTGATGAAGTCACTCAATTTTTCATCTTTCTGTTCTGATTGATAACATCAGTTGGCTCCTCATCAGTAGAGAATCTCTTGACAGATGGTTCATCATATACAAGATAAACTAGCGTCTTCTTCACAACGAAATTGTTCTCAAAAACAAAACAACCTCCATTTCATTATCGGATCATCAGTATCTGAAATGGTTTCATTGTTTATGTATGCTTTTATTTATCTTTATTATTTTTATCAAGTTATAAATTTTAGACTAACTTCAACCTCAATTCATGTTTTCAAATAAACCATGAAAATCCAATTTTTCAAGTTCAATTCATTTTTACATTAATGTACTCAGATATGAGTTATCATCCTTTTAACTCATTTTATGTCAAAATTAATTTTACAAACTCGATTCATTTAAAATAATTTTTATCACATTAGAACCGAACACATACTAACTAACCAGACCGGCCTACGAGGACCATTGTAGGACTCTTCTATCAATTGGACAAAGCTTTTTGGGTAAGTTTTCTAGAAGACGCACAAATATGATTTATATTTTATGTGCTAGAACACAATGTTGTGAACAAGATAATAATTGAGTCTGATGTTGAGATTGTGGTAAAATGTTCATTGCTCAAATCAGAGTTTTTCTTGGCAACATAAGTTGTGCATGGTAGACTTTGCCCTATTAGCTATTGATTCCATTTTGTTAAAACAAATTTGAATCTTTCAACTACCATGGATAAAATCTAGAAACTTCATCCAAAAAATGGAAAACACAGTAGTTTCAAATAAACGCCTTTGCAGGGTTTGCTTCTTCAAATAAAATAAAAAAAGCATCGCAAGCAAGCCCCATAAGAATAGATTTTTTTCTCAGACATTGTTTTACCATCTTTCGTCGATTCATTCCACTCGAGTTTTCTTCTTTCTGTTCTGATTGAACTCACCAGTGGGGAGCTCCTCATTATTAGAGACTCTCTTGGCAGATGGTTCATCATATACGAGATAAACTACCATCTTCTTCACAATGAAACTATTCTCAAAAACAACAACAACCTCCACTTTGTTACCGGGTTCTATACTTGATACTACTCTCTGCCCCTCCTCATCTTCTAAGGAAACTAATGTCTCTCTCTTATATATCTGAATGGTAGTTTTTGTGTAATTTTTCACCAACACGTTTTTAAGGCCATCTGAGGTTATGTTATCGGGGGTTGAAGTATAGACAACGCACATCATTGTCTTCAAGTTCCGTCCTTCCACTTGAGGGACTCGAAAAGTTACAGAAGAACCTTCAGAATTAAAGGATAGCCAATTTGGATAACAATCAACGGGAACGAAATAACCACCGGTCCCATTGACATCCATATTCTGTAACAGTAAAGACAGATTAATTATTTAATGAACAAGTACGTTTATATCATCATAAAGTGATACACACCCAAACATATACCAGAACGGGTAGAGGATATGTCAAACCTGTAAAATTATCTCTTTCAGAATACTGGAGACTTGACAATTCATTCCCATTTGAATTAAAAGAGAGTTGAAGGAATGTTTTGATCCTTGATCGTGCACTTGACTACAGCGTTGAATCAATGTAGAAGTAGTCATATTAGTTTCCTGCGATGTCGTTGCTATTGATTCCAATTCCCTAGAACTTGTAGCATATAAAGCATCCAAAATTGTTTTTGCACCTAGAGAAAGTTGATCTTCAGAGTAGCAATCCAGCGATAGACTTCGAAGTCTTGGAAGTTCGTTCAAAAAATATGATAGTTCATGTGAACTACTACTACTTGGTACATTTAAAGAAACAAGAGATGACATGATAGAAGATGGGAGAAATGGCGACGGGAGATTATTTGACGGTGACATCCAAGACCAAATGATAGATGGAAACACATCTTGTGAAAATCCCTCGTAGCCACACAGAGAAATATATCCAATGCTTTTTGACCTTACTACTGAAAAGGGTACTCTTGTTATTGCAGTGTTATCTGCAAGCAGCATTGTTAAAGATTCCATCTGTTCCAAGTCCTCTTCTAACTTGTCAATCTTCGAACAACCAGAAAGAATCAAAGTTTTTAGAGATTTCAACTTATAAATGCTTCTCGGCAGGCTACATAGGCTGCTGCAGTTTTCCAAATTTATCAGAAGAATTTTATCGAGATGTCTAAGACTTGGAGAAACCTCGGACAACCTTGAACAATTTGTGAGTACAAGCTTTTCAAGATTAGGCAAATATGAAAAGTCTGGGGTGTGTGTCAGAAAATGAGAATGACTAAGATTGAGAATTTTCAAATTTACCATCATCTGCAAGAACAAAATTGTCAGAAAGGATATTTAAGGAAGAAAATTCAAAAAATAAGCAGAAGCAACTATTTTAATTGGTAGTTATAAGTTTAGTCAGTTATCAAAATGGTTCACACTAAATATACAGATAAAAGGTATGCAATTTTAATTTTAACATTTAGATGAACTACTGCTTCTTGATGCAAGTTTCGAACCGAGCACCTCATAGTGGATGAATCATCTTCAAATCAAGAGAAGAAAACAAGGTCTATAAGAACCATTTAATAAAACAATATTTCAATTTGAGACGCATAATTTATCTTTTATTCATAAACATGAAAGAGTGAAAACAAACTAATGCGTAAATAAACAAGTCATGAAATGCAAAACAAAAAAAATCAATTAATACCTGGGGATCTTTCCACACAAGTTCAACATTGCTGTTCTCCAACTCAATGGAAACCAAATTTTCTCGACAAAAGTTTGTAGGTATATGTGTTAAAGGAAATTCATTCCAAGACAACCATCTCATATTTCTTGAAAGATATTTGAAATCTCCATCAAGTTTTACCCCAGCAAGTTGAAGCAATCTGAGTCTCTTCATCTTCTCAAATGCTTTAGTACTAAAACATTTTGCATTAGCGCATGACAACTTCAGAGACAAACCCTCGACAGCTTTTGTTCCCTATGCAATATAATGGAATAAAAAATCCACAACTTGTGATGAAACCAATCACAATAAATTTTCAAATAAAACAAATTCATGAGGGGGAAAAATGTATATAAAGTTCTTACTGTTTGTTCTGATAACACATCAATCACATCTTTAGTAAGCCACAATCTGCTACGCTCCTCAGGACACTTTGGTGATTTCTCACGAATTATTTCTCTTCCCATATCTCGCAACAAATCATGCATTCCAATTCTATTATTCCTTTCATCCACAGTTACAAGGCTACGCTCAACAAGAACACTTATTCCAATTTCTGGATAAAGTTCACAGCCACTTAATATATGTATAACATCATTTCGGTCCATCCCTATAAAGAAAAAAGCTATGTCAAGGAATATTTCTTTCTTAAAATCATCATTTAAACCATCATAGCTTATTTTTAACTTCTTCTGTACTTGATCATTTGGAATTCTCTTGAGTTTTTCCAATACACATTTCCATTCGGTTACCCTCCTATCAAACAAATATGATCCTAGGACTTCTAGAGCTAGCGGCAATCCCCCAGAATACTCAACTACATTTTGAGAAATTCCAACAAAATCTTCTTCAGGACTTGGTTTCTTGAATGCGTGCCAACTAAAAAGCTCAATTGATTCACTCTCATCCATTTCTTTCATTTTGTATACTTGATCAACCCTATTCCCTCTAAGTAAATGCATATCTCTGGTTGTGATGATTATTCTACTCCCCGAACCAAACCATTCACGACTTCCACACAAAGTATTCAGTTGGTCCACTGTATTCACATCATCAAGCACGAGAAGTACTCTTTTAGTAGAAAGTCTATCCCTTAATATAAGATTTCCTGACTCAATGTTCAGTATCTTGATTTTAGTTTCTTTGCAAATATCAAAGAGAAGTTGTTCTTGTAAATTCAGTTGTCCAGCATTTTGATCCCAAACTTCCCTAATATTTGCAAGGAAACTTCTACGTTCAAAAATGCGCCCAATTTTATTGAAAATGGCTTTGGCAATGGTAGTTTTACCAATACCTCCCATGCCCCACATCCCTAGTATTAGAACATTATTTGATTTTTGGATATCTAGCTTAGGAATCACGTCTCGCACTCGAGATTCAATCCCGACTGGATTATTAACAATAAACAAGTCTGTCCTGTCAAGCAATCGTGTAACATTTTCAACTATATCTTCAATAGTCTCACTTTCATTCCTACAAAAAATAAGTCAAACAAAAAGTGCATATATTTATATGTCAAAAGTAAAATAAAATGAGTAAGAAAATTATATCATTGAGTGTTTTTGGAAAAAAAAGTTAAAAACACGTAATGAACATATCATACTGAACTTATCTAAAGTTATTAGATAATTTCAAATAAATTAATCCAAAATGTCCTAATGTATCTAAACACATTATTTAACTGGAATGAATACTATATAATTTGAAAGCAGTAGTTGTTGAATATATGAAGTTACTTGGAATTTAGGACTACAAATCCTGCAAGGCCAGCCGCCTCGCGAAGCGCCGCTCTCCACCCTAGTTCCAAACGCTGGCTAAGCGGCGATTCATCTCTCTCCTCTCCTAAAAGCCATTTCCTGTGTTCCATCTTTGCAATTCCTTTCAAGAGATTTTGAAATGCATTACCAAATTCACCGGTTTGATGACGAACTTCTGATGGATCTACATTGTAGAATACGGGATAAACAACTTGCCCTATGGTTCTGCTACACTCCATTATTTTCTCCAACTCTTTCAAACACCAATGTGAATCTGGATAATTTTTTGAAAAAACAATAATAGAAATTTCAGAATCTTCGATTGCTCGTAGTAATGTTTTTGATATTTGAGTTCCTCTTTTAAGAGAAAGACTGTCGATGAAAACTTTGATTCCGGAGTTTTGAAGAGAAGCATGGAGATGTGAAACGAAGGAAGCACGAGTGTCTTCGCCTCTAAAACTTAAGAACACGTCATGGATCTTTAATGCTTTTGATGGTTTCTTCATCGATGTGATATCGTTAGAAAATGGCTGCGAAGACCAGGGGAAGTTATTGAAGGAAGACATGGATGAGATGACATAGATTAGAGAAGCAGTATTGTTTGTGGTGTTTGAAGCTGCTCAACTTTGAATTTATTAGACTTTATGTTCAACTTAAAGTCATCACAAGATCTATCTGTATTATATAAATTAAAAAATGTAATTAATGTCGTATGAAAATTTGGTTTCCACTGAGTTGGAGAATAGAAATGTAATTAGTTGTTTTTTGTAGATTAATGACTATGATGAGTCATGCTTTCTAGAAGGATTTAGATTGATTCATTACATTTTCATCAAATATATTATTTTCATGGTTTAAAATAAATAGAAATTTATGAGGTTAAGGATTTTCCAAACAGACTAATGATAACATACAAGTCAAGTCAATGCATGTGCTTTTTTCACAATAATAATAAAAAGGGTTTATTAATACTTGCTCTCACCTAAACATTTAATATTATAAAAAAAATTCTTTTTATATTTGTTTTCACCACCAGTATCTAGCCTACTGGGCCGACTAATTCGGTTCAGGGCGAATCTTGACATCAACCGGTTCCAATACCTTCTATATTTCATTACATATACAAGACAATCATGTACAAAAAAATGCTTCTGGATTTATCTACCAAAAAAAATGCTTTTGGATTTGACTGGTAATCATGTTCCTGCTTTAAGGTTTCCAATAGTTCAAGCCATCACAAAATGAAGGTGGACCTAACAACAGATGTGGTACTTATAATAGAGTTTGCTGAAATAATTAATTTTTATGTTATTTTCTTTTGATTGCAACATATTATTGTAATTTGTATAATCTTGGACATGTTTCCTATTTGTGTTTATATGTGTTTGTGTTTCAACTTTATTCTAAGTGCAATTGCTATTTCTCTGAGATAGATGTGTTATGTTAATAACTTTTCTTGATACTTGCACAAGAATTTTTTCTATTGTGAATTGGGAAATTAATAATATATTGTATATTTGTATCAAGGTAAAAAAAACATATACAACAAATATTATGAGCAAGTTTCTTTTGTTTCTTTCAAATTTAAAGAAAAAATATTTAATGTTCTTTAAGGTTTTTCACGCGCAAGTACCGTTTATGTAGCATTGGTAATGAATGCTTAAAACTTGTCATCCATGATTTTACAATGATGTAACCAACAAATACATATTTTACAAAACAATGGAATTTGTAAATCCTAACAGAAGAAAAATGAACAAAAGGCATACAAGAAACAGGTCCAATTTGTCTGCATATTAACTGACATACCTAAAATCGTGGCTGATTTCCAACTGCCAATTCCATTTAAGCGTAATTTACAGTTTATCGATCAATGGTCAAGTATAAGATCATAGCTTCAGAATCAACCTCAAGGACAACTTGTCTTACCCAAGAACCCTGATTCTTCAGAAACCAAAGCATTAGTAGCTACCAATCTGCGCATAAAACCTGTAATCCACAGTTCGAAATTTTATTTGATCGATCCAACTCAACTAGCAGCACCGATACTTACTAAACCAATCTTGTACTGTCTTCCTTTTGTTATGTCCTAAGTCATCCAAAGGTGCCACTTGCGGAGAGACCTCTCTTACAAAGCTTTCATTTTCTGCACCACTACTTACAGTAACATTCTTATCTTTCTTACAAAGCGTTCATTTTCTTCACCACTAGTAACAATAACATTCCTATCTTGTGCATGAGACTGCTACACTTTTTCAGTAATCGGTTCATCATATACGAGATAAACTACCGTCTTCTTTACAACAAAATTGTTCTCAAAAACAACAACAACCTCAACTTTGTTACCAGGTTCTATACTTGAAACTACTCTCTTCCCTTCTTCATCTTCAAAGGCAACTAATGCCTCACTTTTATAGAGCTGAATGGTGGCCTTTGTGTAATTTTTCACCAACAAATTTGTAAGGCCATCTGATGTTATATTATCCAAGTTTGAAGAATAGACAATGCATATCATTATTGTCTTCAACAAATGCCCTTCAACTCGAGCAACTTCAAAAGTTACAGAAGAACCTTCGCCATTGAAGGTTAACCAATCTGGATAACTATCATCAGGAAACAGACAACCACCACTCCCATTCTCATCTATATTCTGTAAGAGTGAAAATAGGGTCAAATGTTTTTTGAACAATATATTACCGTCGACTCAACAATTAAAGATATAATTTTCATCATAAGATAATTAATCATATTTGAATTGTCAAAAAGATCTTAAAACAGTTTGTCAGTCCAGCTTAAAGTACCATACAGCCAGAATAAAAGTGAGGGTGAGATCGGAGATATGGACAAACCTGTAAAATGTGTTCTTTCAGATTATTGGTGACTTGGCAATTCATTCCGATTTGTATTAGAATAGACTTCAAGGAATCTTTTGTACCCGAAACATCTGATTGACTACATAATTGAATTAACTCAGAAGTCTTCATATTTGATACTTGTGATGAACCAGAAGTAGATTCCAAATCCTTAGAAAATGTAGCATATAAAGCATCCAATATTATTGTTGCATCAAGAGAAAGTTGATGTTCCGAACTGCACTCCACCCAAAGACTTAGAAAACTTGGAAGGTACTTGGAAAACGACATTAGTTCGTGGGAACTACTATGCGGTACATCTAAAGGAACAAGTGATGTCATGGTAGTAGATGTTTGAAATTGGGATGAAAGATTATTTGTCGGTGACATCCACGACCAAATGATAGATGGAAACACATCATGTGAGAATCCTTCATAACCGCACAAAGAGATATATCCAATGCTTTTCGACCTTACTACTGAAAAGGGTACTCTTTTTATCGCAGTGTTATGTGCAAGAAGAGTGGTTAAAGATTCCATCTGTTCTATGTCTTCTTCCAACTTGTCAATCATTAAACACCCAGAAAGAATGAGAGTTTTCAAAGATTTCAACTTATAGATGCTTCTTGGAAGGCTACGAAGGCTAACACAATCTTCCAAATCTATTAGAAGAATTTCACTGAGATCTCCGATGCTAGGAGAAACCTCAGACAGCTTCGGACAATCTTTGAGTACTAGCTTTTCGAGATTAGGCAAGTATGAAAAGTCCGGTGTGTGCGTCAGATAATGAGAATGACTAAGGTTTAGGATCTTTAGCATCTCCATCCTCTGCAAGTACATAAATATTATAGAAAATTTAGGGACGAAGCTTAAAAAATTAAATCAAGGCATTTACCTTAAAAAGAGAAAACAATACATAAAATGCAACAAAAAAACAAAATTAAATCAAAATTAATACTTGGGTCTCTTTCCACACAGCTCTGACATTGCTGTTTTTTAACTCGATGGAAATTAAATTTTCTTGATGAAAGTCTATCGGTATGTATGTTAAAGGAAATCCATTCCAAGACAGCCATCTTAGATTTCTTGAAAGATATTCGAAATCTCCATCAAGTTGTACTCCAGCAAGTTGAAGTAATCTGAGTTTCTTCATCTTCTTAAATGCTTTAGTACTAAAACATTTTGAACTAGAATTTGGCAACTTCAACGCTAGTCCCTCAACTGCTTTTGTTCCCTGTGAAACATAATGGACAAAAACATAAATCATGAAGAACTTTAAGATACAAGATAGTTGAAAAAACTCGTGACTAAACTAACCGTTTGTAGGAATCATAAAGCACCACAATTCTAATTAAATTCTCAACTAGACTAATTTCCTGAGTTCTTATGTTAATCAACAAAAAACATATATCTTAACAACTAATTGATAAATGCATATCTTTTTCTTACTTATTCTATAGATATTTGAAGTACAAAATTATGAATATAAGGTGCTTACAGTTCGTTCAGATAAAACACTAAGCACATCTTTGTGAAACCATAACCTGCTACGCTCCTCGGGCTCCTTGGGTGATTTTTCACGAATGATTTCTCTTCCCATATCTCGTAACAAATCATGCATTCCAAGCTTGTTCTTATCATCGACAGTTACAAGGCTTCGCTCAACAAGGACACTTATTCCAATTTCTGCAAAAAGTCCACAACCATTTAATATGAGTATAACATCATTTCGGTCCATCCCAATAAAGAAACAAGCTATGTCAAGAAATATTTCTTTCTCAGTATCGTCATTTAAACCATCATAGCTTATTTTTAACTTTCGTTGTACTTGATCATTGGGAATTATTTTGAGTTTTTCCAATACACACTTCCAATCTTCTATTCCCCTTTCAAACAAGTGGGAACCAAGGATTTCTAAAGCTAGCGGCAATCCCCCAGAGTACTTAACCATATTTTTGGAAATTTCAACAAAATCTTTTCTAGGACTCACTTGCTTGAATGCATGCCAACTGAAAAGCTCAATTGATTCCCTTTCATCCATATTTTCCATTCTGTATACTTTGTCAACTTTATTCCATGTAAGTATGTGTTTATCTCTTGTTGTGATTATTATTCTACTTCCTGGACCAAACCATTTACGACTTCCACACAAAGCTTTTAGTTGGTCCAAACTATTCACATCATCAAGTATGAGAAGTACTCTTTTGTTGCAGAGCCTATCCTTTAATGTATTTTTCCCAGACTCAATGTTTTGTATTTTGGTTGTTGTTTCTTTCAAGATATCAAACATAAGTTGTTCTTGTAAAGACACTCGTCCAGCAGTTTGCTCCCACGTTTCCCTAATATTTGCAAGGAAACTCCTACCTTTGAATTTGCGACCAATTTTGTTGTAAATGGCTTTTGCATTGGTTGTTTTACCGGTCCCCCCCATACCCCAAATCCCTAGTAGTAGAACATCATTTGATTGTTTGATATTTAGAAGTTGAATCATATCTTGCACTCGAGATTCAACTCCAACAGGATTATCAACAACAAACAAATCTGTCTTGTCAAGCAAAAGAGTAACTTTTTCAACAATATGATTGATAGCCTCCCTTTCATTCCTATAAGAAATCAATCAAATGAAAGATGAATAAATGTATACATACATGCACGACCATGCATGTACATATATTTATGTGTCAAAAGTAGATGGGAAATTAAAGCGTGAAAGTTACAGTTGAGGTGTGGGCATAAGTTCAACTGTTCAAAAATTATTGCAGTGACGCTTAAGGTGTTGTCCAATAGTCACTACTCACTAAGAATAAGAAGTAAATTACAGGCGAAATCATGTTTTGAGAAAAAAAAACTCAGGCTACACAATTTTAGTTTCTCATTTCTAAATCCAAGAGTTTTGTCTCACGTTTTCAAAATGTATGACTTTTTCTTCATCTAAGCATTTGAGTCCGATTTTGATGATTTAACTAGTTACATGTATATGTTATGGCAGAGTTAATTGTGTCACACAGTTTAGGTAAATTATCAAGACACTGTCTAGATAAATTATCATTTAACAACTCATTTCCACGCGAGCAACTCTATTGCCACTAGCCACAGAAACATGTTTTAAAATTTAGTCTCGATAAAATCCATAATGCAGAAAAAGTAAAACATTTTGAACAGTGAAAACCTTGGGAAATTGAATTAATTACCTAGAATTTAGAACTACAAAGCCAGCAAGGGAAGCAGCCTCGCAAAGAGCATGTCTCCAGTTCAGCGACTTATCTTCCTCCTTCTTTGAAATCCGATTCAATAGACTTTGAAATGCTTTTCCAAACTCACCCGTTTGATGACGTACTTCAGATGGATCTACATCATAGAACACGGGCAAAACCACCTGCCCTATGGTTCTACTACACTTCATTATCATTACCAACTCATCAAGACACCATCGTGAGTCTGCATAATTTTTTGAAAAAATAATAATAGCAATTTGAGATTGTTCAATCGCTCGCGTTAGCGATGTTGATATTCTATTAGCTCTTCGAAGCGAATGATTGTCCATGAAAACCTTGATTCCTTCATTTTGAAGAGAAGGGTAGAGATGTGAAGTGAAGGAAGCACGAGTATCTTCCCCTCTGAAACTTAAGAACACTTCATATTGACGCAATAATAATGCCTCACGCAATTTTCTCTTTAACGCCATACGCATGGTAGTTTTATCCGCCTCTATATATATAAACACACACACACATGAACAACAACAAATTTAATCATTGACTTTAAAATGAAAAAATGTAGTAATAATAATAATAATAATAATAATAATAATAATAATAATAATAATAATAATAATAATAATAATAATAAATTTTTGGTCTTTAACAAATTATCAAATTTTGTTTTAGTCTTACGAAATAAATGATATGTTTTTGTCAAATTTTATATGCATACGTTTTTAGTTCTACTATGTTTTCGAATAAAAAAAATTTCATCCATGTTTACAATACTATAAAACTAAACTAAAGTAATTTTCATAATATTCTAAACATATCAATAAAATAATCATCCTAAAATACATACTACCTCCGGTCCTAAATATAAGGGTACTCTTTTGCTTTTGCTTTTTAATAACTTGACTAAAACTAAACTAAACTACATACAATGCAAGACAAAAGCATGACACTTGATTTTAGAGAAAAAGAAATATGCAGTGATAGTAGTACCCATAACAACCATGTATCCCGCCCCGGCACATCACCTCATTTCATCCATGTTTTCTATATGAAAGTGCATATGGATGAAAAATAAAAATTTATTACTACAATTTTTAGGGAACCAAAATACTACCAAATACATATTTATAAGTTGAGTTTCTGGGATTCGAAATTCTGCCCTCTACATATAAACTAGGCTTAAATAATATTTTGGTCAGTTGGCGTATTTTTGCTTCTAGTCCCTAAATCTTTTTTTTTTTTGAAATTCATCCCTGAATGTTAAAATTATTTTGGTTTTAATCTCTAAAGTTAAAATCCGCAGGAAGATTCAAAGGAAAATTTGAAGGAAACCTACAGATTTTTCTACATATTTTAACTTTAGAGATTAAAACCAAAATTCTTTTAAAATTCAGGGATGAATTTCAAAAAAAAATAAAATTAGGGACTAAAATAAAAAATAGCCAACTTCTTAGACCATTTAAACCTATAAAATGTCTCTAACAATTGAACTAAAAAAAATACAACCAAATACTAATAATAAGAGTAAGAGTTACCCTTTGAAGCTTACTTTGCTGTGTGAGATCTTGAAAAGAAGACATGGACCGATGAGTCTAGCGGTGGATGGAGTTGAATAAGAAAATTATAGAAATGAGTGGCACTGTAGTCAACGAAATTCGTTGTTGTTCGTTCTTGTAGGAAAGAAGATGAAAAAGCAAGAAAGTCGCAAAGGTAAAATATATAATCATGGCATCGGAATGAATTGGATCTCTCCAAACAATAAAATATCTTTTAAATTTTTTAAAATTTTACATTTCAACCTTAACTAAATAAATAGTTTTTATATATTTGTCCTATCCCGGTATAATTCAGTTGATAGAAATATTATATTCTCTTCATTATATTCTCTTCATTTTAAAACTTTATTTCTTTTAAAGTTTTACAGTAAATTAAGAAATACTAATAAAGTTGATAAATTAAAACATTTTTACTCTTACTTTATTAAGAGAGAAAAATTTTATTTAATAAATATTTTAATTCTTATAAAGATACAAATGATAAATTAATATTAGGTTATGCTAACTAGTGCACTCCATGCACTAGTTAAGAATACAAAAAAAAAAAAAATTATATTGAGAACAACATTTTTTAACTTTTACATAAATTAATTACACAAGTTTCAATACAATAATACTATATTAAGGTTCCTTAACTAGTGCATGAGATGCACTAGTTAGCTTTTTTCACTAATCTTTATTTTACTTAAATTTCCAAATATTTTCAAATATTTTAGTTTTTGTAAAGGTACAACAAATGATAAACCATCATTAACTTTAAGTTGATTTTCAAAAATGACCAAAATTTTGGGAGAAAGCTAGGAATGCAAGAATCAAGATTTGAACTTTGATATGCAGTTCAATTATTCACGGATTGTTATCCCATGGCATCACATCTTTTCAATTCTCATATCTGAATTGCTGAAAAACAAATTGCTCAATTCTCCATAAAAGTTACAGATGCAACATCATCAAGCAAAATATCAAACATTAACAATGCCCCGTTTTCTACTAAACTACTTGAATTGAAAATGAATCAAAGCTAAAATCAGATGATGTTGGGAATTTTGTTGGGGAAGATGCTGCAACACTTGAACAAGGAAGAGGTTGACGACGAATGCATGTGAAGATTCAAAGCGTGTAGGAACACTAACCTTTCGATTCGCCCCCACCAATATAAGTATATTGGATGCAACCGGGAAGACCAGCGAATCCCCTTCAGGATACTTTGAATTCCTTGATATGATTTGCACTAACACACCAAGTGTATCTTTGATAATAGTTTACAGAAAAATGATCCCTACACTTCACTCGTGCATTAATGAAGTAAAGGATGATTTAGGATAATGTAAATGGGTGAAAAATTGGTTCAATAATCTCCAATTTCGTGTGTTATGGTTACTGCGAGTTTCTCTATTTATAGAGATTAGCATCACTTAGTGAAGAGAAACATCTCTTAACACTAGTCTGTACTGGTTTTAGCCAAAACCTTATTACCGTTGACGTTCAGAATTATTAACATAAGGGTTAATAGGTATATACCCCCCTATAAAGTACATGATTTTTGCAATATCCCCTGTAAAAAAATATTTGAGAATACCCCCTGTAATATTTGAATTTTTGCAATACCCCCTTGGACTTTTTCAACTATTATATTTTGCGGGGGTTTATTTTTGCGGCGGTTTAAAACCCTCGCTTAAATTATATTTTGCGGGGTTTTTTATTTTGCGACAGTTTAAAACCCCCGCTAAAACCATTCTATTTTGCGGGGGTTAATTTTAGCGAGGGTTTTAAACCGCCGCAAAATAAAAAACCTCCACAAAATATAATGATTGAAAAAATCCAGGGTATTGCAAAAATTCAAAATTTACAGGGGGGGTATTCTCAAAAAATTATTTTACAAGGGGGTATTGCAAAAATCTTGTACTTTACAGGGGGTATATACCTATTAACCCTTAACATAATTGCACTGGTTCAATTGGCAGGCGTGTTTGTTCAGCAACAGAAGGCAGCGTGTTCGATTCTCAACAGATGCAACTTTTTGCTAAACATTTGAATTATTATAATTCAAACAAATAAAAGCAAAAATGCAAAACGATGGATTCGAACCCGAAACCCGCGAGTGACCAAGTCATAACACAACCACTAGACCACTTACAACATTAATGAATAGATTTGAAACGTAACTTATATAACCAGTAATACCAGGCATATCTCCAAATTATATATTTTGGAAATATCTCTCACAGATGATTCTACATTATATTTGCACCATAGAAAATTCAGCTTTTCCATCAAGAAAAACTAATGCTTTAAAGAAAATTATATATGACACTGTCATGCAACTTTGAATTTCAAACTGCACACCAAACAATCTGTGAAAATGGCACAATCATGCCTGGAGATCACAAAAAGGGAAATTTTTTCCTTCTAGCTTCTTTCTCTACTCTCAATTCCAATTGGTGCCAAAAGAAAACTGAAATTCATTGAAACCAAAAGAAAATTAGCATGGTCCCCAAGAGCAACATTCTTTCTCTAAATGCACAAATGACATCAACCTCATTTTTGCAATGCATTCTTCTTACACCAAGGCCTAAAACAACATATTTAAACGAAACATTTATGTAGAAACACAAAATGGAAGAGAGTTATGCAAATATAACTAATGATAATCAATTGTGCATGAACAACACTTACCATAGTTTTTCAATAAGGTGGAATTTGCAGTGTATAGTATAAGTATGCATCAAGCTTGACTGCCTGAGTAAGAAAAATCTTGAGAAGCTGATATTACAAACCATATTTGGCATCATCCCCCTGGTCGCAAGTTGGCGCACAAATCAGAGTTTCTTCTTGGCAGCCATATATCCTATAATTCAGAACTGCAAAAGTTTGGCCTCCTCCCCATGGATTCATTCCACTCGATTTTTCTTCTTTCTATTCTGATTTAAATCATCAGTGGCCCTCTCTTGAGTAGAGATCCTCTTGCATATGCATCCATTTTCATCGTCAATACATGCAACGGCATTCAAATCTGGTAAATGATACAGATCCATAGTCTTGCCAATTGGTTTATCATATAACAGATAAATTGTTGTCTTTTTCACAATGAAATCATTCTCTAAGACAACAACAACCTCCACTTTATCACCAGGTTCCATACTTGATATTACTCTCTGCCCCTCCTCATCTTCAAAGGAGATTAATGCCTCTCTCTTATAAAGCTGAATGGTAGCCTTTGTGTAATTTTTCACCAACACGTTTTTAAGGCCATCTGATGTCATGTTATCTGGGGTTGAAGTATAGACAATGCACATCATTGTCTTCAAGCTACGGCCTTCCACTTGAGGGACACGAAACGTAACAGAAGAACCTTCAAAATTAAAGGTTAACCAATTTGGATAACTATCACCAGGAAGGAAACAGCCACCCCTCCCATTGACATCCATATTCTGTGTAAATAAAAATAGACTCAAAATTTAATTGACGAGTATATTAATATCACCTTGTCATTTCTTCAACAATTGAAGATATAATTTTTCTCATAAGGTAATTAATCATATTGAAGTTGTTAAATGCTTTTTAAATTACACATAAATTTGGCCCCTATCCAACTTGATTCATAAAACAGACCACCTATCCAACTTGTAACAGTCCTTACAGAGCAATGCTCACTTTAATTTGGCCCCTTCCTAGAGGACGGTGGGATTGGTGTCTCTCGGTGGCCCCTTCCTTACAGAGCAATGCATAACCATGGGAAATGCATACTCATGTTCTTCTTATGGTAAGAAGTCTTTTTTGTTAAATGCAATATCAGTGATAGTAGTAGTCCAATATTTTTAACGATTCAATAGTTATGATCGGTTGACAATGGAGAAAATCTTAACAGTGTCAGATGTGAATTAAATCAATTTGAAAAACAATTCATATTTAATTAGCCAATTTCAGTTAATAAGTATTTTGACCATAAGGTGTTAGTTCAATGCTAAGAGTTTGAAATTGTTACCTCAAGGGACAGAGTTCAAATTTTATTTTATTTTTTAAGCAAAAAGTGTGCAGAAAAAACTGCACACCAAAGTAGATTAAAATAAAAAGAAAGAGTACAAAAGACTGGGGGACATAAAACCTGACTCAGTGTAAAAAAACCATCCAAAATGATATTACAGAACAACCTAAAGGTAAGATACAAATCTTAAATCGGAGCAATCAACCACACACCATAGACACAATCCAGCAAACCCGCGTACGGGCACGAAACTAAATTGCAAAAAAAAATGAAGTGTGTGAGATGACGAATACCAACAAAGATCTTAGAGGACAGCGAAAGAACTTGATTGCCAACATAGAACTGAGTCCACACACCGACAATTTACTGTGCAACACAGCAAACACAAAGGCCATTTCTAGCCATAAACAGTCCAAGTCAAGTTGCAAAAAACTGAAACGGATTTAACGATGGAGACACCGATGCGGTGGATGCAATCCAAAGAATTGAAACCTACAGATCTCAACAGATCTGGAACAAACAGAAACCAAAGCCAGAACAACAAACACCAAGCAGCAGGAAACCAACGCAGCAAAGTTATAGTAGACCGAAAGTTTCAAATTCCCTCAGAGATGGTTGTAAAATGGCCATTTTCCAATGCCACTTTAATTAATAAAAAGTTTCCTCTTTTAGAAAAATAAAATAAATATCTTACAATCATTTTTACTAACCATGAATCCATGATGTCATTTCAATGAATATCTTTTTCTAATGTAACCGACCGTCACAACAAGTATTTCAGTTATAAATGTTCTTTCTGCTCTTAACAACGGCTCTTCTGATGCATCAGTTATAAAACAAGCATTTAAGTTATACACAAGTGATTTTGTATCAATTAGGTAAAAGTGTGTCAAACAAGAGAGTATATCCTTAGAAAAAAAATGTAAAGACAATAATTCCTCCATACACTCGCACATGTCATGTAAGCTGTCAATGACTAGAAGCAAAATTTGTGAGAATTTGGTCATTATTTAAAATTTTGAAGTATTTTAAACCTATAACAAATAATTGCACGGACTTCGGTATATTTTTATATATACCCTAAAAAAATTCAAATGTATTAGGTGATACCCACACATGCAGACATAAAATTGGAGGACAGAGCGTATGTCAAACCTGTAAAATTATCTCTTTTAAAATATTGGTGACTTGGCAATTCATTCCCATTTGAATTAAAAGCGACTTGCAAGAATGTTTTGATCCTGAAATGTGCACTTGACTGCAACATTGAATTAATGTAGAAGTAGTACTATTTGATACTTGTGATGTAGTTGCAGTTAATTCAATTTCTCTAGAAACTGTGGCATATAAAGCATCCAAAATTATTTTTGCATCATGAGAAAGTTGATCTTCGGAGTTGCAATCCACCCAAAGACTTCGAAGCCTTGGAAGTTGGCTAGAAAAAGATGATAGGTCATGGGAACTGCTATTTGGTAGATCTAAAGACACGAGAGATGTTTGAAATCGGGGTGGGAGATTATTTGTTGGTGACAACCAAGAAAAAATGATAGATGGAAACACATCACGTGAAAATCCTTCATAGCCACACAGAGAAATATATCCAATGCTTTTTGACCTTACTACTGAAAAGGGCACTCTTGTTATTGCAGTGTTATTTGCAATCAAAGTAGTCAAAGATTCCATCTTTTCGAAGTCCTCTTCCAACTTGTCAATCTTTAAACAACCAGAAAGAATGAGAGTTTTCAGCGATTTCAACTTATAGATGCTTCTTGGGAGGCTACATAGGCTAATACAATCTTCCAAATTTATTAGAAGAATTTTATTGAGATTTCCAATGCTATGAGAAACTTCCGACAACATTGGACAATCTTTGAGTACTAGCTTTTCAAGATTAGGCAAGTACGAAAAGTCCGGGGTGTGTGTTAGACAATGAGAATGACTAAGATTGAGAATTTTCAGCTTCTCCATCCTCTGCAAGAAAATAAAAGTTGAAGAGAAACTTATGTATGAAGCTTCAAAAAATAAATGGACACAATTACAAGTCATGTCTAAGCATTTTCTAGAGAAAGATCAATAATTTGAAATGATAGAATGTTTTAAATGTAAATTTAAAGCTTCTTTAATCTTTACACTATCATTCAATTATCTATTGCAAAATGGTTACAGAAGTCTCATTCTCACAATCACCAAACAGGAGAACTAAGATTTTGAATAATGTGCTAACACATCACGGATATGATAGATCTTTGGTATTTAAGAAACTAATGGATAGAATGATAAACTGAATATTATTGATAGAACAATTCTGCAGTACCTACCAGCAGTAGCAGTTGCAGAGCAGAGGGAAATTAGTACTACTGCAACTTTTAAATATAATGAAAGCGAAACAACTCATAAAATTCAAAACAATGAAATCAAAATTAATACCTGGGCCACTTTCCACAAAAATTTGACATTGCTATTCTCTAATTCAATGGAAACTAAATTTTCTGTATAAAAGTTTGTAGGTATATGTGTTAAAGAAAATCCATTCCAAGACAGCCATCTCAGATTTCTTGAAAGATATTCAAAATCCCCATCAAGTTTTACCCCAGCAAGTTGAAGCAATCTGAGATTCTTCATCTTCTTAAACGCTTTAGTAATAAACAATTTTGCATCAGCTCTTGGCAACTTCAAAGTCAGTCCCTTAATAGCTTTGGTTCCCTATGAATTAAAACCAAACACAGCTTATCAAAATAGATACAAAGGCAGATAAACTTGTATTAAAACCAATCATTTGTCATTAGCTAGAAAACAAGAATCACAAAATGATTCATAAGTCACAACCAAACCAATTATTAAATCAAAACCAAAAAAAAAAATTCAAAATTCTTTTAATAATCAACAAAACAAATGAATGCTAACAACTGAATCAAAATTTTTTGTTTTCCTTTCTAGAGTTAAAAACTAAAGCATAAGAAGTTCTTACAGTTTGTTCTGATAATACATCAACCACATCATCATGAAACCACAACCTACAACGCTTCTCAAGCTCCTCTGGTGATTTTTCACGAATGATTTCTCTTCCCATATATCGCAACAAATCATGCATTCCAAGTCTGTTCTTATCATCAACAGTTACAAGGCTTCGCTCAACAAGGATACTTATTCCAATTTCAGCAAAAAGGACACAACCATTTAATATAAGTGCAACATCATTTCGGTCCATACCAATAAGGAAACAAGCAATGTCAAGGAATATTTCTTTCTCAGTATCATCTTTTAGAGCATCGTAGCTTATTTTTAGCTTCTTCTGTACTTGATCATTAGGAATTCTTTTAAGTTTCTCCAATACCCATTGCCACTCGGTTACAGTCTTAGCAAACAAATATGATCCAAGGACTTCCAAAGCAAGAGGCAATCCCCCTGAATACTCAACTACATTTCTAGAAATTTCAGCAAAATTTTCTTTAGGAGTTGCTTGCTTGAATGCATGCCAACTAAATAGCTCAATTGATTCCCTCTCATCCATGTGTTTCATTGTGAATACTTTGTTAACTCTATTCCCACTAAGTATATGCTTGTCTCTGGTTGTGATGATAATTCGACTCCCTGAACCAAACCATTTACGACTTCCACACAAAGCATTCAGTTGGTCCAATGTATTTACATCATCAAGTACAATTAGTACTCTTTTATGACGGAGTCTATCCTTTAATATATTTTTTCCTGAGTCAATGTTATTTATCTTAGTTTTCATTCCTTTGCTGATATCAAAGAGAAGTTGTTCTTGTAAATCCAATTGTCCAACATTTTGCTCCCAAACTTCCCTTATATTTGCAAGGAAGCTTCTACCTTCAAAATTGCGGCCAATTTTATTGTAAATGACTTTCGCAATAGTTGTTTTACCAACGCCTCCCATACCCCATATCCCTAGAAGTAGAACATCATTTGATTGTTCAATATCTTGGTCTAGCAAATGAATCATATCATGTGCACGAGATTCAACTCCGACTGGATTATTAGCAATAAACAAATCAGTTTTGTCAAGCAAACGTGTCACGTTTTCAACAATATGTTCGATAGCCTCACTTTCATTCCTACAAAGACAAACCAAAGTAGAGGGGACATTTGAGTAAGAAAAGTTATAGGTGGATGTGAGTGTGTGAGCTGAAGTGTTTATCAAAAGTTGCAATGAGGCCGACTGCGTTGTTCAATAACTTCAGTCAAACAAAGCTAGAGGCTCTTAAATATAGAATGAATTAAACACTAATAAAAAGACCAAGAAAAAATGAATTATTTCTATTAGTATTCAACTTCTGAATATTGTTTTAAAATACTATGTGATCGTACCTAATTTCGCAAATGTTAATTGTCAAGACAACATTAGGTTATAAAAAGTCTTGTAGGTTGATTTCAATAAATAGAATTTAGGACTTGTTTCATTGTGTTTTGATTTTTTAAGTTCAGGAAAAACTGGATTTTAAAACAAGCATAATCTGTTTTGATTTTTTAGTTTTTTTTTGGTTCCATAGGTTCGAGGGATACTAAATGGGGTACCTCTTTCATTGCAATTCAAACTTTGTTCCCGACACTACGAGAGTCTAAACCCTTTCGCAAGAACCAACTTGTTGGTTGATTTTTTAGTTTTTAAAACATCAAAACAAGAAATGATCTTATAAAACAGTTTTACAAACAAGTTTTGTTTTTTGACAAAAAAATTTATAAATTAAAACTAAAAATAGACTTTAAAAATCTACCTTCCTTTTTAAAATGAAAGAAAAAACTTATGTGTCCAAAATGTGTACTAACATTTATAACTCAAAGGACCATTATGAAACAAAATAATATAAATTAAGAGACCAAAATCAATCAAAAAGTAACTTAAGGACCAAAAGTTTAATTTAGCGTAAAATAAAAACTATAAATTGCAAATAAATAAATAAATGACGAAGAATTTCAACGCAGTCTCACAACTTTTGGTTGAGACTAAGGTTATGTTTGGCAATGCGAAATTTTGAGCTTATAGCTTATAAGCTCATTATGAAAAGGAAAAAAATGTTTGGTCACATGAGCTTAAAGCTTATTTCGATATTTTTTTTTTTTTGACAAACTTATTTTGATATGTTAAAACTTCGTTTGACCCAGCTTTTTTTAAGAGTAAAAGCTGCTTTAAGCTTAAAAGTAATAAAAAGAGCTTTACAAATAAAGTAAAAGTGTTTGGTAAATTTGTTTTGTATTTAAAAGTACTTTTTTTTTTATATTTTAAACTAAAATATTTTGATATAGTTTGTACTTTGTACTTATCTTTTTTTTACATAGAGTATTTTGATATCTTTTTTTATCGAGACAAATCTCTATATTTTCTTCATTAGTATTAAGCCACTTTTTTTTAATAAGAGTTTCATAAAATATAAAATATATGTTTGATCCTATTATGACTTAAAGGAAAAGTAAAACTAAAACAAAGCAGGCCAACAGACACTAGCTTATAGCTTATTGTCATTTCATATCAATAAGTTAATTCAACCGCTTATTTTACTAAATACTGCGAGCTAGCTTGTAAGCTATCAACTATTTTCTGCCAAATAGAGCCTAAATCGGCTTATAAAATAACTATTGAGTATTGTCTCGACTTATAAACTAATTGTGCACTAAAATGCTTTACCAAAGTGTGGAATAAAATTACCTGGAATTTAGTATAAGGAAACCTGCAAGGCCAGCCGCCTGACGAAGTGCCTCTCTCCACCTTGGCTCCATAACTTCACGAACAGAGTTTCCCCAATCAAGCATAAAACTCGAATCCTCACGAACCGATTTTCTCCAATCAAATCTCAATTCCGAATTCGACGAATCTTCTACCTCTTTCGACATTTTATTCAAAAGATTTTCAAAAGCATTTCCAAACGCACCTTTTTGGTGACGAACTTCCGACGGATCAACATCAAAAAACACAGGCAAAACCGTTTGTCCTATAGTTCTGTGACTTTTCATGATTCTTTCTAATTCACCTAAATACCATCGTGAATCTGCGTAGTTTCTTGAGAAAACGATGATAGAGATTCTAGATTCTTCGATTGCTCGACGAATTGAAGTTGAAATTTGTTCTCCTCTTTGAAGTGAATCATCATCTCTAAAAACGGTTATTCCAGTTCGTTGAAGAGATTCGTAGAGATGTGAAGTGAAAGAAGTACGAGTGTCTTCTCCTCTAAAACTTAAGAACACTTCATATCTTTCTATGTTCAATATGGACATGGATGGATGAGATGGAAATGAATCAATCGTTTGAATAAGGAAGCTGGAAAATTTTGTACTGTGGTGTCTGAGTCTTAGTGAAAACTGAAAGAAGGTTTATAAGTTTATGGATGTAATTTTTAAAAAGAATGAGCTTTGTAAACTAAAAAGGTAGCGACACAATTTGTTACTCTCTCCGTCCCAAAACTATTGTCCTTTTAGCATTTTACTTTTGTCCCAAACCTATTGTCCTTTTCGCAAACGAATGTAAAGTTAATGTTAGTTTATCAATTGTATTCTTACAAAAGTTAAAGTATTAATTAAATATATTTTCTCTTTCTTAATAAAGTAAGGGTAAAATAGACTTAACTTATCAATCTTTATTGTTTTTTAATTCACGTGCATAACTCTAAAAGAACGATAGTTTTGGGACGGAGGGAGGATTTGTTTACCTATCATTCATATATAATTAAATTATATATACTCCCTCCGTCCCAATTTAAATGTCCTAGTTGACCACTTCACACACTTTAAGAAAAGTGTGTAAATAAAAGAGAAAGAATAAAACTTTTACAAAAACATTCTCACTTTTTATTAGTAGTAGATATTTGAATACTGAAAAGTAGATTTTTTAGTTACTTTATTGTCTCATTTAATTATTATACCATAAAGTGATAAGGGTAAAATAGAAAAAAACACTGTTATAAATAGTATGTGACAATTATTTTGAGACACAATTTTGACAAGTATGACACTTATTTTGAGACGGAGAGAGTAGGTTTTTTCTTGTCTACCCCTCAAGATTTGGGGGTATTTACTCTCAATCACTTAAAAATAATTTAACCGATATAAATTTTTATAAAATATACTGTTGGATTAAAAGTTTATATTATATAAATCATTTGTGTAAAATTTCAGATAAATTTAAAATCATTTGATATCATCAAAATTAACAGTTTTTGTGATATTTTAAACACCGTCAATTTTTATATGTTTCAATAACATATCAAATGATTTTAGATTTGTCTGAAATTTTACACAAATGATCTATATGATATAAATTTTTAATTCAATGGTGTATTTCATAAAAAATTATATCGTTTAAAACATTTTATAAAGGTTAGGGGTATATACTCCCAAATCTTATGGAGTACACAAATTGTCACCTTATATATATAATATCTCATATACGCCGTTAAAAAAAATGAATGAAAGCTCCAAAGATAAAAAAATAGTTTAATTTAGAATTGATAGTTAATGATTTATGGTTGATAGTTAATAGGTTAATTTAAAGTATTTAGTAAAATTAGTGGTTATACGTTAATCATTAGTTGGTTTAATGGTGATTGAAGCTAAATTTGGTAGGGTAGATCATGGTTCGATCCCCGCAAGTGTGATCGGAAGGGGGTTTGAATCACTTGATGTTAGAACTGACATCCAAACTAGATTAACGATTACATTGACTCATAAATGTAAAATGACATAAAAAAATATATATTTAATTAATATTTAATTTTTTTTAAGTTTGATGATAAGGATAAAATTGAAGAAAAGATTATTATAAACTAATTGAAATAATTTATCAAAAATAATCTATAAACTAATAAAATAAACTATAAACTCTTGTTAAACAATTATTTTCAAACATATTTTTTTTTTATATTAAATATGAACATATAAGTTATAAACTCCAATTTAAAGCTTGCCAAATATAACCTTGCACTTTTATCCCTTTAACTTTTTCAAATGTGTGATTTTGGTCTTTGTTTTATTTTTTTGTTTAATTGATGAATATTCTTTTGTGTAATTTTGGCGCTTTAAATTTATCATTTTCTATTTTTTATTCCCATTACTTTTGCTCAATTTCAGGCTGAGTTCGCAATTTTTTTTATATAAATAAGAATTAAATTATAAGGAGGACAAGGGATACTCAACTCTTACAATTCAGTGTCACACAGTTACAAACTATGAATACAAAGGATTTTGATTTTTGACACCAATCCAAAAAAGAAAAGGTTGAGAAACGCCCAACTCGACAGTGGAACCAAAACTAAGAAAAATAGAAGATATTCTTCAATAAAACATCCAAGTTCACCGAAACTCCCTGAAAAATGATGTTATTCCGCATTCTCCAAAGACACCATGTCGTTGCTAACTAGAAAAGATGTCGCTCACGCAATCTTTTATCAATTTGAGTCATATTGTCGAACTCAAGAAGTGGATCCAGCCTTTAGCCCCTGTAGCTAATTGATGCCCCAACCAGTTACAAAATTTTTGTCAGACTAGTTGGGCAAAGCCACATGAAAAGAACAAATGATGATAATCCTCCTTATGCATGAAACAAAAAACGCAGAAAGTCTCAAAATCATCTATTATAATACCTATGTGAGCCAGTACAACCTTAGTGGGTAACTTCTCCAAAAGTAATCTCCAACCAAAGAAACAAACTTTAGACGGTACATTATTTTTCCAAAGCTTACGATGCCTTCATAGAAATCGAAACAACGATATTTGAGAGTTTCAATTCCAACAAAGATCTTCTTGTGTGGGGTCTAGAGAAACATCTGACAAAATAGTCTCTAATTCACACAAAGCTACCTCATCCTCCCTAGATAACTCTTCGTTCCACTCCCACTTCCAACAAAACCTCACCATGTCCCACTTTTCTACAAGCAAAGCCTCCTCCTGACAAAGATCTTTTGCAAATAGAGAAGGAAACAACTCTTGCAAAGATTGAGTGCCCAACCATTTTTCTTGCCAAAAGCCAACATAGTTATCCTTCCCCACCATGGTACAAATGTTACTACGAAAAATGCTAGAAAAAAAATCATCCTTACCCATCAAATTGCGCCACCAGATTGAACTCTTTGAGCTAAGATTCCGAGTTGCACAATTAAGAAAATTCGAATGCATAGGATCATATTGAAAAAGTAACAAATCTGCCCAAAATGTGTTCCTTTGCGTAAGGCACCGTCATTTCCACTTACTTAACAACGCTTCATTAAACAAGCCCAAATCCTTAACACCGAGACCTTCCGATTCTTTTGGCCGACAAATCTGCTCCCACCCCACCGAACAAAGCTTATGATTGTCCGACCCTCCTCCTCATAAAAAATTTCTCTGAATACGAACCAAGTCAGCTAACACACTTTTGGGTACTTTATAAAAGGAGAAAAAATAAAGCGGTAAATTTGCCAATACCAAATTGATCAAAGTTCTAAGAGTTCTAAGAGTTTCCTTACCACTTTTCTTCCTTAACCATCGTCATGAGGGCAAGGCGGCAAGGCAATGTTTAACCTTTTCCATAAATTAAAATAGAAAATTGTAAACTTAGAAAAGGGATGACTTCCACCTACAAACACAAGTCCAACTTGACTATCCCCAACACTCCACTAATCTACACACAAAATCTGTAATCCACTGTCTGAAACTATATTTGATCAATCCACAACAACTAGCAGCGCCACCATTTTCATCCGCGAGTTCCACTCGCGGAGAGCTTGTCCTGCCAATGCCTTCACTATCATCACCACCACTAAACACAGTATCATTTTCTACTTGTTCTCGACATTTCTCCATTTTTTCATCCATGAGTTCCACTTGCGGTGAACTCCCCCTTACACTGCATTCATTTTCATCACCATCACTAACAATAGCATTTTCTTCTAGTGCTTGACATTGTTCCATTTTATCTCCAGTTAGTTCATCGTATATGAGATAAAGGGTTGTTTTCTTCACAGTGAAACCATTTCCAAAAACAACAATAATCTCCACTTTGTTTCCGGGTTCTATGCTTGATATTACTCTCTGCCCCTCCCCGTCTTCAAACGAAGCTAATGTCTCTCTCTTATATAGCTGAATGGTGGCCTTTGTGTAGTTTACGAGTACGACATTTTTAAGACCATCTGATGTTATGTTATCCGGAGTTGAAGAACAGGCAATGCACATCAACGACTTTAATTTACGTCCTTCCACTTGAGGGGCTTCAAAAATTACAGAAGAGCCATCACAATTGAAGCTAAACCAATTCGAATAACTATCATTGGGGAGCACACAACCACCGCTCTCATCGACTGTCATATTCTGTAACAGAAATCAATAATAATAAGGGGATCATCATATTGAATTAAGAACAACAATAAAAATAGATTATGCACCACATCTTCATCCAAAATCTTAAGGCATCGGATAATTATAAATAGGTTTACTTGCTTATATGTTACTCAACACTTGAAACACCAATAACATTAACAAAAAAATAACTGTAAGGGAGAATTATTGTTGAAACCTGTAAAATTTTATCTTTTAGAATATTGACCACTTGACAATTCATTCCAATTTGAATGAATATAGATTTCAAGGAATTTCTTGATACTTGTGATGTAGTTGCAATTGGCTTCAATTCTTTAGAATATGTGGCGAATAAGGCATCCAAAATTATTGTTGCATCATTAGAAACTTGAAATTCTGAGCTACACTCCACCCAAAGACTTCGAAGACTTGGAAGGTACTCGGAGATCTTTGATAGTTCATGGGAACTACTATGTGATACATCTAAAGGAACAAGAGATGCCATGGTAGTGGATGTTTGAAATTGGGATGGGAGGTTATTTGTCGGTGACATCCATGACCAAATGATAGATGGAAAAACATCGTCTGAAAATCCTTCGTGGCCGCACAAAGAGATATATCCGATGCTTTTTGACCTTACTACTGAAAAGGGTACTCTTTTTATTGCAGTGTTATGTGCAAGCAAAGTGGTTAACGATTCCATCTGTTCTATGTCTTCTTCCAACTTGTCAATCATTAAACACCCAGAAAGAATGAGAGTTTTCAAAGACTTCAACTTATAGATGCTTCTTGGAAGGCTACGAAGGCTAACACAATCTTCCAAATCTATTAGAAGAATTTCTCGGAGATCTCCAATGCTAGGAGAAACCTCAGACAGCTTCGGACAATCTTTGAGTACTAGCTTTTGGAGATTAGGCAAGTATGAAAAGTCCGGTGTGCATGTCAGATAATGAGAATGACTAAGGTTTAGGATCTTAAGCATCTCCATCCTCTGCAAGTACATAAATATTATAGAAAATTTTGGGACGAGTCTTACAAAAATAAATTGATGCATTTACTATTAAAAGAGAAGACAAACAAACAAATAAAAAGCGAAAAAAAAAAAAAAAAATCAAAATTAATACCTGGGTCTCCCTCCACAGAAGTCTGACATTGCTGTTTTTTAACTCTATGGAAATTAAATTTTCTTGATGAAAGTCTGTCGGTATGCATGTTAAAGGAAATCCATTCCAAGACAGCCATCGTAGTTTTCTTGAAAGATAATCGAAATCTCCATCAAGTTGTACTCCAGCAAGTTGAAGTAATCTGAGTTTCTTCATCTTCTTAAATGCTTTAGTACTAAAGCTTTTTGAACTAGCTTTTGGCAACTTCAAAGCTAGTCCCTCAACTGCTTTTGTTCCCTGTGAAATATAATGGACCAATACATAAAACATGAAGAACTTTGTGACTAAACAATCCGTTTGTTATAGGAGTCATAAAGCATCGATTTTCAAAATTCTAAACTAGACTAATTTTCTAAGTTCTTATGTTAATCAACAAAAAATATTTATCTTAACAACTTATTCATAAATGTATCTTTCTTTTACTTATTCTGTAGATATTTTAATTACAAAAATATGTATATGAGGTACTTACAGTTCGTTCAGATAAAACACCAAGCACATCTTCGTGAAACCATAACCTGCTACGCTCCTCAGGCTCCTTTGGTGATTTTTCACGAATGATTTCTCTTCCCATATCTCGTAACAAATCATGCATTCCAAGTTTATTCTTATCATCGACAGTTACAAGGCTTCGCTCAACAAGGACATTGATTCCGATTTCTGGAAAAAATCCACAACCATTTAATATGAGTATAACATCACTACGGTCCATTCCAATAAAGAAACAAGCTATGTCAAGGAATATTTCTTTCTCAGTATCATCATTTAAACCATCATAGCTTATTTTTAACTTTCGTTGTACTTGATCATTGGGAATTATTTTGATTTTTTCCAATGTACACTTCCAATCTTCCATTCCCCTTTCGAACAAATGGGAACCAAGGACTTCTAAGGCTAGCGGTAATCCCCCAGAGTACTTAACCATATTTTTGGAAATTTCGGCAAAATCTTTTTTAGGATTCGCTTGCTTGAATGCATGCCAACTGAAGAGCTCAATTGATTCCCTTTCATCCATATTTTCCATTATGTATACTTTGTCAACTTTATTCCATGTTAGTATATGTTTATCTCTGGTTGTGATTATTATTCTACTTCCTGGACCAAACCATTTACGACTTCCACACAATGCATGTAGTTGGTCCAAACTATTAACATCATCAAGTACGAGAAGTACTCTTTTGTTGCAGAGCCTATCCCTTAATGTATTTTTCCCAGACTCAATATTTTGTATCGTGGTTGTTGTTTCTTTCAAAATATCAAGCATAAGTTGTTCTTGTAAAGACACTCGTCCAGCAGTTTGCTCCCACGTTTCCCTAATATTTGCAAGGAAACTCCTACCATTGAAATTGCGACCAATTTTGTTGTAAATAGCTTTTGCATTGGTTGTTTTACCGGTTCCTCCCATACCCCAAACCCCTAGTAGAAGAACATCATTTGATTGATTGATATGTAGAAGTTGAATCATATCTTGCACTCGAGGTTCAACTCCCACAGGATTATCAGCAACAAATAAGTCAGTCTTGTCAAGCAAAAGAGTAACTTTTTCAACAATATTATTGATAGCCTCCCTTTCATTCCTATAAAAAGTGAACCAAATAAATGATGAATATATGTGTGTGAAAATTGGTTCATGTTGAAGGTGCAGAGTTTTGAATTATAAAACCAAATTATGCATAACTCCAAATTTTAGTTTCTCATTTCTAAATCTACTAGTTTTGTCTCACATTTTCAACGTGAGACTTTTTCTTCATCGAAGCATTTGAGTCTGAATTTGATGATTTGACTATCTACATGTTTATGTGATGATTGAGTTGATTGTGTGACACATAGTTTAGGTGGATTCTCGCTTAACACAATATTTTCATGTCATAAATATATAGTACATTATTACATCACAAAAGCGACCTAAACTTACACAATTTGTATTTGATCACACTCAAAAAAAATTGAAATAAATGCTATAATATTAAATGCAATTTTTTAATTTGAAATTTAACTATTTTTTTGTGAGTGTGACCAAATTCAATTTCTTAGTCACGTGACCATGTAAGAATATTTCAGAACTCAGTTGCCACATAAGCACGTTTTGAAATTTAGTCCCAACTGCATAGTAGAGAAAGTAAAACATTTTGAAGTACTAATTAGGCAAAGTATAGAATTATTAAACCCTTGTGAAATTGAATTTACCTGGAATTTAGAACTACAAAGCCAGCTAGGGAAGCAGCCTCGCGAAGAGCATCTCTCCGATTCATCAACTTATCTTCTTCCTTCTCGTCCTCCTCCTCCTTTGAAATCTGATTCAATAGAGTTTGAAACGCTTTTCCAAACTCACCTGTTTGATGACGTACTTCAGATGGATCTACATCATAAAACACCGGCAAAACTACCATCCCTATGGTTCTACGACACACCATTATCTTTACCAACTCATCCAAACACCATCGTGAATCTGCATAATTTCTTGAAAATACAATCACAGCAATTTGAGATTCTTCAATTGCTTGAATTAATGATGTTGAAATGTGATTTCCTCTTTGAAGCGAATCATCATCCTTGAAAACAATGATTCCTTCATTTAAAAGAGAAGCGTAGAGATGTGAAGTGAACGAAGCACGTGTATCTTCTCCTCTAAAACTTAAAAACACTTCATTTTTTTGCCGTCGGTTTTTTGCCGCCTTTCTCCGTTTAGCACCACTAGGCATTAGGTCGCCTTCTTTCTTGCACCTCTATACAAATATATTTTTGGTCGAGTAGGGTATCCACCGCCGAACAGAGTTACTATTCCCCTCGCTACATTGGAGGCATCTCAAAGAGTGGGATTGCTGACGATTTAAAGGCACGTCTATATATATATGACCAACAATAAAATTAATTGTTGCCTTTAAAATGAAATAGTAATGCATTTGACAAATACGATCGAATAAATCTAAAAGTTTTTTACCTTTTGCGTTTATAGGTCATACAATAAATAAGTCTTTTAAGTTTTGTAGGTAACAAACATGTCTTTACTTTTCTAATTTATTGTATTGTTACTGTTACCATTCTAAACTCTATTACAAAAGCGTCAAAATAACTGTTACTCTCTCCATCCAAAAATAATTGACCTACTTGTTAAAATTGTTTGTCTACTTTACCTCTTTAGGATTTATAACATAGTTTTTCCTACTTTACCTCTTATTACTACAATAATCGACAATAAAATAACTAAAATATCTACTTTTGTACTTCTGCTACCAATAAAAAAGAGGGATGTTTTAGTAAAAGTCATATTATTTCTTTCATTTACACATTTTTTTTAAAGTGTGTGAAAGGTCAATTAAATAAATTATTTTGGGACGAAGGGAGTAACTTTTACGGAAAACTACTTATTATTATTTGGAAGCAAAAATGGAGTGTTCACTACCACTTCACTAAGTTTTTTTAGTGATTAGAATTTCACCTTTAAAAGTGAATAATTAAACGTATCAGAGTTCAAACACTGATTTTACACTCTACGTGTAAATGTCTTACCAACTGAGCTAGACTCACATAACACTTCACTAAGTTACTTCATCGTTTTTAATACAAACTAATTTGAAAGAAAATTAGTGCAATAAATTATAAACTTAAAGATTTATTTGTCACCTAAAATCCTTTACAAAAATACTAAAAATTAAAGTACCTTTGGATGCAGTAATCAATGAATCTGGTGGGAATGGAGTTGAATTAGCTTACCTTGTGGTGTGGAGTTGAATCAGAAAATTGTACAAATGAGTGGCACTGTGGTCATCAACTTTACAGTGTAGGAAAGAAGAAGAAGAACAACAAAAAAAAAAAGGTTGCAAAACTGAAGTATATAATGATCATCACAAAACTTTTAAATATTTAAATGAGTTTATATTTTTCATTTAAGAATTGTTTATTTATTATTACAGATCGAAGAAAACGTGCAACAGCTATTATCCATTACATCACATGAGTGGTCGTCGGTCGGTCGGTGGTATGGTCTAGAGCAGGACGTATTTAAATAAGATGCCACTAAGCTGAGGTGCAACATGCAAAATAGTCGCAATTTATTTTATTTATTTAAGTTTTTTTTTTTTATTGACATTTTTTTTTATAAAAGATAATTACATATGTGTCGAAGGTAAACGGGCAACAAGCTGCACCGCTACTCCTTTTTGAATTGCAAAACCAATTCGCTTAAAGACCACATTACAGATTTAGGAGAAACAACATTGTTATGCATGACTTTTTGGACTCTATTTAAAAGATTAACAGCATCTGGTGCCAAAAAAACAAAAGTGTCAAAAACAAATGGTATAAAAGCATGTTGATTGTCAGAACACGCTTTTTCATGTTTTGTCACTTTGCTTGAAGCGGCCTTGAGAGCCGCTTGTCCAACAATGAAACTCGCAGCCCCTAATCCAAATTTTAAATTATCAAAATTAAAAGCTTATACTTCAATATAGTGAGTAATTGGCATAGTAGTGTAGTTTGATATAATTTGTGAAAATTTAAAATTAATTCAGGCTGTAACAGCCGCAACGCTTGTCACAGCAACCACAATCGCAATAACTACAATCGTATCCATGGCCACAACTGCAATTTAAAACACCACGAATGAAAGACCAATAGAAGTAAAACTAAACCAAAGTTTCAGAACCAAGTTCAAAGATCTATTTCTAAGATTCGAATCTTATATCCTAAATAAAAAAGTCAAGCTCAAGGTCAACTTGACTATCCCCAACACTCTACTAATCTACATATGAAATTTGTAATGCACTGTCTGAAACTACATTTGATCAATCCACAACAACTAGCAGCGCCACCATTTTCATCCACGAGTTCCAATTGCGGAGAGCTTGTCCTGACAATGCATTCATCCTCATCACAACTAAAAACAATATCATTCTTTTTTTGTTCTTGGCACATCTCCAATTGGTTGATCATATACAAGATAAAGAATTGTTTCCTTCACAATGTAACCTTTCCCGAAAACAAAAACAACCTCTACTTTGTTTCCGGGCTCCATACTTGATAATAACCTCTCTCCCTCGTCATCTTCAAAAGAGACTAACGCGTCTCTCTTGTAGAGCTGAATGGTGGCCTTTGTGTAATTATTCACCAACACATTTTTAAGACCATCTGATGATATGTTATCAGAAGTTGAAGAATAAATAACGCACATCATTGTCTTCAAGTTACGCCCTAGCATCCGAGGGACTTCAAAAAATACAGAATAACCTTTGAAATTGAAGGTTAACCAATCTGGATAACTATCACCAGGGAGCGATCGACCACCACACATTGACACCCATATTCTGTAAAAGTGAAAATAGCCTCAAGATTAAAGCAATATGCATCTGCTATAAAAATATGACAATTGGAATTATTAGAGGTTGAGAGTTCAATATGAAACCTGTAAAATGTTCTCTTTCAGAATATTACTTACTTTGCAATTCATTCCAATTTGAATAAACAGAGATTTCAAGAAAGATTTTGATCCTGAAATGTGAACTTGGCTGTGGCATTGAATTAGTGCAGAAGCTTTCGTATTTGATACTTATGAAGTAGCAGTTGATTCCAATTCTTTAGAATTTGAGGCATATAAGGCATCCAGAATTATGTTTGTGTCCCGAGAAAGTTGAAGTTCTGAATCGCACTCCACGAAAAGACATCGAAGCCATGGAAGGTACTTGGATATGGATGATAATTCGTGAGAATTACTATTTTGTACATCTAAAGGAATGAGAGATGACATGTTAGCAGATGTTTGATATGGAGATGGGAGATTATTTGTCGGTGACATCCACGACCAAATTATAGCAGAAGATACATCATTTGAGAATCCTTCATAGCCGCACATTGAAATATATCCAATGCTTTTGGACCTTACTACCGAAACCAGGACTCTTGTTGAAGTGTTATTTGCCATCAGGTTGGTTAAAGACTTCATATCTTCTAAATCAACAAGGTTCTTCTAAACCTCTATGTACATCAAACATATGCTCTCGCCATAAATCTACCACCTATTGCCTCTAATTCCATCAAGACAGTGAAGAGTAATGAGATAACCAATATATACATCTTTTGAGATAACAGAACTTGTAAAGCCTAACAAAAAAAAACTAAACTGGAATCACACACTATGTAAGTAGTGATGCAGAAAATGAATGTTCTGTAAGAGAGGTCTCTCCTCAAGTGGCACCTGTAGGTGACTTAGTACATAACAAAAGGAAGAATATTCTCATGTGGATATGGAAGATAGTAAAAGAATGGTTGAGTAAAATGAATCCATATGGTGGCTAGCGACAAACTTCGTATTGGTTCGATCAAATAAATTTTTTAACTGTGTATTACAGGTTTTTATTAGAATAGACTTAATGGAATCTATTGAGCCCGAAACATCTGATTGACTGCAGAATTGAATTAATTCAGAAGTCTTCATATTTGATACTTGTGATGCACCAGTACCTGAATTAATTTAGAATTCATATTTGACACTATGTAAGAGCTCCACCAGTACCAAATAACAAGATTAATCAGAAGATATTTACCATGTGTACATTATGCCAAAAACTAGATATCAAATGGTAAGCAGAACAAATTATAATCTTTCACCTCTCTTTACGATTACAAAAATTTACCATGGATCAAATCTAGAAACTTCCGCCAAAAATGGAAAACAATTGATGCCAATACAAAGGTTTGTTCAGCCATTGTTTTACCATCTTTCATTAATACATTCCGCACGATTTTTCTTCTTTTTGTTCTGGTTGAAGTCATCAATGAGCTTGTCATCAGTAGGGAATTGCTTTGCAGAGCGTTCACTTTCATGATCACTACAAGCAATGAAATTCAAATCTGGTACATGATATAGCTCCAATTTTTCAACTATTGGTTCATCATATACGAGATAAACTGTTGTCTTCATCACAATGAAACTGTTCTCAAAAACAACCGCAACCTCCACTTTGTTACCGGGTTCCATACTTGATACTACCCTCTGCCCGTCCTCATCTTCAAATGAGACTAATGCCTCTCCCTTATAGAGTTGAATGGTAGCCTTTGTGTGATTTATGACTAACACGTTTTTAAGGTCACTTGATGTTATGTTATCTGGGATTGAACTATAGACAATGCACATCATTGTCTTCAAGTTACGCCCTACCACTTGAGGGACTTGAAAAGTTACAGAAGAACCTTCAGAATTAAAGGCTAACCAATTTGGATAACTATCACCAGGGAGGAAACATCCACTAGTCCTATTGACATCCAGATTCTGTGAAAGTAAAGATATACTCAAAATTTAATTAACAAGTATATCAATATCATCTTATCATTTATTCATCAAAGATTTAATCATGGCCTGTTAATAAAAAATTTACATTACACAAAAATATTTGCTTGAATTTATAAAATAAACCATCAGTCCCACACTCCCAAAATAATAGTAAGGGAAGATAATGATAGTGAAAAATTTTACCACACTCTAAAGTGAAACTTTAAAGACAGTAAATTTGTAACAGTTTTTTGAAAGAAAAAAAAAGTTCATGGATTACTTGTAAATCCAATATAAACACAAAAACAGATACACAGGAGGATAGAGAGTATGTCAAACCTGTAAAATTTTCTCTTTCAGAATATTAGTGATTCGGCAATTCATTCCAATTTGAATTAAAAGAGACTTCGAGGAATGGTTTGATACTTGTGATGTAGTTGCAGTTGGTCCCATCTCTTTATAATTTGCGGCATGCAAGGCATCCAAAATTATTGCTGTATCATGAGAAAGTTGAAGTTCTGAGCTGCACTCTATCCAAAGACTTCGAAGACTTGGTAGGTACATGGAAATCGATGATAGTTCATGGGAACTACTATGCGGTACATCTAAAGGAACAAGAGATGACATGATATTAGATGTTTGAAATGGGGATGGGAGATTATTTGTTGGTGACATCCAAGACCAAATTATAGATGGAAAGACATCTCGTGACAATCCTTCATAGCCGCACAACGAGATATATCCAATGCTTTTTGACTTTACTACTGAAAAGGGTACTCTTTTTATCGCAGTGTTATGTGCAAGAAGAGTGGTTAAAGATTCCATCTGTTCTATGTCTTCTTCCAACTTGTCAATCCTTAAACACCCAGAAAGAATGAGAGTTTTCAAAGATTTCAACTTATAGATGCTTCTTGGAAGGCTACGAAGGCTAACACAATCTTCCAAATCTATTAGAAGAATTTCACTGAGATCTCCGATGCTAGGAGAAACCTCAGACAACTTCGGACAATCTTTGAGTACTAGCTTTTCGAGATTAGGCAAGTATGAAAAGTCCGGTGTGTGCGTCAAATAATGAGAATGACTAAGGTTTAGGATCTTAAGCATCTCCATCCTCTGCAAGCCAAGAATAGACATGTCAAAGGGAAACATAAGGAGGGTGCTTTGAAAAATAAATGGAAGCAATAACAATGTTTCACTAACCTTCAGAGTGGATAGTAAACTATATAAAATAATGCAGTGCCACTTTCTTTGAGGCCAATATTAGTGCAAAATTTTGAAACAAGGCTAAATTTCTTTATATAATGTTGCAAAACTTAGTAAAAGCCATGTCTATGTTTTAAATGTAAAAGTAAATTGAAGGCTTCTTTAATGAAAGTTTATGCACAAGATTCAGGTGGTACATTGGTAATTAGTATTAAACTCATTTGATTAAATAATCTATTGGATATTTAATATTGATTCGTGCTTGATGTAAAACCTCTTTTCACCATCATCCAATTATCTATTGCTAAATGCTTAAACAAGTCTCATTCTCACAGCCACCAAATAGAAAAACTGAAATTCTGATTAAAGTGCTAACACATTGTTGGATAACAGTGTAAAAATACCTGGGCATCTTTCCATACAAGTTTGACATTGCTTTTCTCTAACTCGATGGAAACTAAGTTTTCTCTATAAAAGTTTGCAGGTATACATGTTAAAGAAAATCCATCCCAAGACAGCCATCTTAGATTTCTCGATAGATATTCAAAATCTCCATCAAGTTTTACTCCAGCAAGTTGAAGCAATCTTAGTCTCTTCATCTTCTTGAATGCTTTAGAACTAAAACATTTTACATTAGCTCTTGGCAACTTCAAAGAAAGCCCCTTAATAGCTTTTGTTCCCTTTGAAACAAAAATAAAAACATATAAAGATTAAAGATACAAGGCAAATAAATTGGTATCAAAGCCAATTATTTACGGTTCACAATCAAACAAATTTTCAAAGTTCATGTGATAATCAACAAAACACATGAAGCATATGAAGTTCTTACAGTTTGTTCTGATAATACATGAAGGGCATCCTCATGAAACCACAACCTGCAACGCTCCTCGAGATCCTCTGGTGATTTCTCACGAATGATTTCTCTTCCCATATCTCGCAACAAATCATGCATTCCAAGTTTGTTCTTATCATCAACAGTTACAAGACTTCGCTCAACAAGGATACTTATTCCAATTTCTGCAAAAAGGCCACATCCATTTAATATAAGTGTAACATCATTTCGGTCCATTCCAATAAAGAAACAAGCTATGTCAAGGAATATTTCTTTCTCGGTATTATCACTTAAGGCGTCATAGCTTATTTTTAACTTCTTCTGTACTAGATCATTTGGAATTCTTTTGAGCTTATCCAATACACTTTTCCATTCTTTTAATTGCCTGTCAAATAAATATGACCCAAGGACTTCCAATGCTAGTGGCAATCCCCCCGAATACTCAACTACATTTCTAGAAATTTCACCAAAATCTTTAGTAGGACTCGCTTGCTTGAATGCATGCCAGCTAAATAGCTCTATTGATTCACTTTCATCCATGTGTTTCATTTCAAATACTTGATTAACTCTATTCCCACGAAGTATATGTCTATCTCGTGTTGTGATGAATATTCTACTCCCCGAACCAAACCAATTACGACTTCCACACAATGCATTTAGTTGGTCCAATTGATTGACATCATCAAGCACAATTAGTACTCTTTTACGACAGAGTCTATCCTTTAATATGATTTTACCATATTCAATGCTTGGTATTTTAGTTGTCCTTTCTTTGCATATATCAACGAGAAGTTGTTCTTGTAAATTCACTTGTCCAGCATTTTCCTCCCAAACTTCCCTAATGTTTGCAAGGAAGCTTCTGCCTTCAAATTCGCGGCCAATTTTGTTGTAAATAGCTTTTGCGATGGTTGTTTTACCAACTCCTCCCATACCACACATCCCTAGTAGGCGAACATCATATGATTGTTGGATATCTCGGTCTAGAAGTTGAATCATATCTTGCACTCGAGATTCAACTCCTACTGGATTATTAGCAATAAACAAATCTGTCTTGTCAAGCAAACGTGTAACATTCTCAACAATATCCTTTATAGCCTCATTTTCATTCCTACATAATATGAACAAAAAAAAGTACTTAGTAATTTGGTTAATGATGACTCTTGTCATTACTTCATTTTAAGGTCACTTCAATGGTGTTTTAGAGGTGTTTTTGTATTGATTTTATGACTCAAAACAAGAGAATTTACCTAGTAAAGGAGTTAGCTTGATATTGAAGAAAAGATGAATTTTGTAGGTTTGACACTGCCAGCTGCGCTCAGCGCAACCTATCCGCGCTCAGCGCAATTCTTTTGCATTTCAGGATAGTTTGCCACTGCCAGCTGCGCTCAGCGCAGCCTCGTCCGCGCTCAGCGCAACTCTGCTGCATTTTGTGATGCGCTCAGCGCAGGAACACCGCGCTCAGCGCGGTTCAGATCTGGTTCACAACTTATAAATAGAAAAGCATTTTTCTGGTGTTGGGTTGGGGAGTTACGAATTTTGAGAGGAAAAAGGGTCAAAATACCATGGTTTGAGCTTAAAGAACATGGATTGGAGCTTGGGAAACATGGATTGAAGCTTGGTTTCAAGATTGAAGTCCTAATTCCACTAGTTTCTTCATGTATTTCATTTCTAACCCTTTTGCACTTCTTGTAATAATGAGTTGCTAAACTCTTTAGATTGGATTTTGTATGATGAACTAGTATGAATCTATGGAATAAATGTTAGTTTTGTATTAATTCTCTCATGATTGATTCAATTTACTATTCCATTAATCTTGTGCTTTATACTTCATGAATGTTGACGAATGTTTGTAATGATTTTAAATTCATGCTTGCTAAGAGATTAGATTTATGAATTGGACTTAGATTAATGGTTGAATCTTGTAATTTGCCTAGAGATAGGAAATTAGGGGTTGTGACTCATGATTTAACAAACTTGTATGCCTATGTTAACTTGCAATTGAACTAAGAGATTAGGGGATTGGAGTGTAACATAGTGAGTTATATGACCATGAGAGTGGGTATAACGGATGTGTTAAATCGTCGTGGTAATTGAATGAATCATGCTAGGAGATTAATCACTAACATCATAGTGACATGCTAGGGAATCATGCGAAATCCAATCGTTCTCATATCTTGTTGAAAAACTAATTTTCTTTTCTTTAAATTTGTCAAACCAATTGCTATGCAAACCCCAAATTGCTCTTTTATTTTCTCCTAAGTACGCGTTTAGTTGTTTTCGTTTAGATTAATCACAATCCCTGTGGATTCGATATTTTTTACTACTTGCGATAATTGGTGCACTTGCCAATAATCTATCAGTCAATATTGTAAGCAAAAGTTAATCAAACTTGAACTATTTAATGATATTATTCCAAATATATCTCATTTAATTCAAAAGCATTTTTTGCAAAAATAATTTGACAATGCATTTATTGCAAATTAGTTGATTGAGTTTATTCAATATATGAGTGCTAGTAACACTCTCTTTCTTTTTTTTACAAAGAGAAACTTAGTTCATTTCATTGATCAATTTATTAGTAATACAAAAAGAAATGGACTTAAAAACTCGGCAACTAATCATAGAATAGGCCGCTCTAGCTAACAAATGAGCCACCATATTCGCTTTCCGTCTAATAAACTTAACGTCAAAGTTTGGGTTCGACAACAACAAAGTTTTGATAGTAGATATCAACACACTAAACTCAGAAATTCCAACATATCTAGAGGAAATAGCATCTACAACCACTTAAGAATCACTCTCAAAAATAACCTTGGAGAAGCCTCTTTGTATCATGTGATTCATTGCAGTAACACTCTCTTTTGTAAACCCTATCTCATACTCTGTTTTTAATTAGTTGAAATTCATGTGAGTCACTCACTTTAAAAATAAGTCCACATGCATAATGTAGTGAGACCCACCAATTAGAAGAAGAAAACATGACTACTCATGAGTATAAACTTAATGTTCATTATTTTTTTTTACAATAATTTAATGTTCATTATTACCACTATTCTCTTATAATATGAAACAGATGGAGTATATAAATTCATGATACACTTACACCTCACACCGCGCATGATTCGTACTAGTTTTCCACTAGATCAAACCATTGGAACTAGTTCGGCTCAATTAATTAATCAATGAAGCTAATGAATAATATCTGTCATATTCTATAAGTGATTGCACAAACTTCAATGCACTTTTACTATTGATATTTTTGTTTATATATTTTAGGACATGGTACTCCCTCTGTACCACAATATAAGTTATTTTGGGAAAAAAATTGTACCATAATATAAGTCGTTTTACAATATCAATGTAACATTTAATGCTAATTTTCTTATTATACTTTTAACTATTTATTACTCTCTCTTCTTTTACTTCTATAATTTATCTTTTCCATACCATTAATGAAGGACAATTTTTACAATAATTTCTCTTTTCCATACAACAATGATTACATTTCTTAATTTGTGCGATATGGTCAAAACGACTTATATTTTGGTACGGAGGGAGTATTGGAGTAATATTTAACAAGCAATACCATATCAATTAATATAATGCACCAGATCAATTAATAATGGCTTAAATGGTTTTTTAATTCTTGTAAGTTGACTTTTTTTTTTGTTTTATTTTGATATAATGTTTTATTTTGTTTTAAGTCTTTGAATATTTTTCTCTTATTGGAATTCATCTGAAATTATTTTGATTTTAATTTTTAAAGTTAAAAACTTTATAGGAAAAATAAAATAAAATAAAATAAAATAAAAATTAGAGACTAAAAATAAAAACATGTCAACTTACAAGACTAAAGGATCATTTTAGACCATTAACAAGTGTTGTAAAAGATTACCTGGAATTAAGGACTACGAACCCAGCAAGGGCAGCCGCCTGACGAAGCGCTGCACTCCACTTGACCTCCTGATCATATTCAACATACTGAAATCCCCCATTCACTTCATTCACTTCATCTTCCACTTTATCTTTCTCTCTCACATCCTGTTCTTCTTCCTTAGTCATCATATCCAAAAGATTTTGAAATCCTTTTCCAAATGCACCGGATTGATGACGCACTTCCGATGGATCTACGTCATAGAACACCGGCAGAACAACTTGACCTGTCTTTCTATTACACTCCATTATCGTCAGCAACTCGTCAAGACACCATCGTGATTCAGCATAGTTTGTGGAAAAAACTATAACAGAAATACGAGAGCCTTCAATTGCTCGTATTATTGATTTTGAAATGTGATCTCCTCTTATAAGAGAATCATCGTCTCTGAAGACGATGATTCCGGCGTTTTGAAGAGAAGCGTAGAGATGTGAAATAAATGAAGCGCGAGTATCTTCGCCTCTGAAACTTAGGAAGATATCATAGATCTTTGTGTAGTTGGTTAATCTGGTTCTTTCTATTTTTGTTTTTCTACTTACTGTTTTCCGTTTTTCAACTGCAAATTGGTTAGTTTGGTAAGTAGACATGGAAGAGATGAGAGAAATGTGACTGTAAAGTGTGCTGATTCCACAGAAAAATGAAAGAAACAAAGAATGAAGCCGAAGAAGAAATGTGACTGTAAAGTTTGCTTCATCCATTATTATTGTTTACTCCGTTTGTACTAAATATAAATAAATTACTTTTTTTTTTGACAAAAGCAAACTTAATTCATTTCATTATTCAAATATGTTTCAATACAACGAGGAGGAAACTCAAAAATATAGCGACGAGGCTTAGAAATGGCCACCCTTGCTAATGAATGGGCGACCATATTCGCTTGCCGCTTTACAAACTTGACCTCAAAGTTTGGACATAAAGCTAACATAGACTTAATATGTGAAATAATGGTGCAAAATTCAGAATTGCCTAGGTGTGTAGAGTTGATGGCCTCAACGACAAGTTGTGAGTCGCTCTCGAATTGTACATGAAAGAAACCTTGGTTTAGTGCAGCACTCATTGCCTCTTTTATAGCCATAGCTTCACCCTCCACAACATTAAGCCTTCCATTGATCTTATTAGTGCCTGCAAGTATAAATCTGCCCTTGTGATCGCGCAAACACCAACCTCCACCCGTCACTCCGCTGTCACGATGAAAACTTGCATCAATATTGCACTTCAAGAAGCCAATAATTGGCGGCTGCCACTGCTGCAAAACGGAGGCTGGACCATGTTGCGCTGTCGCCGTTAGTGCTTGTTGTTGCATCGATGGTTGTTCATCTTCTGTGCTAATACCTTGTGCTGTTGTCCATGCGTTCCAATTATGTGCTGCGCGCATGCCAATCTGCCGAGCTTGGAGTTTGGTATCACTCCATACAGTGCTGTTCCTGTTTTGCCAAATATCCCATAAAAGCAAGGCAATCTTTCCTGCAATTTCTGGACTATTATTACAGCAGATGTGAAATATAAGTTCCTGAATTGAATTAAAGAGATGCAATGTTGGATATAAAAATTGCTCTAGCCCCATTGCACGCCATGCTTCAATAATATTCTCACATCTAAAGAAAGTGTGTCAATCATCTTCCGGCTCCACTAAACAAATAGGACACTCTTCCGAGCATTGAACATTACGACTTCTTAAACGCTTCCGGGTTGGTAGACATTCTTTGCAAAGTCGCCATAAAAAATGTTTGGCTTTAGGTGGTGCTTTAATTTTCCATAATCTTCCCCAATCTTGCCTCCCTCTTATATCAACTCCACTTCGCCTTTCCCTCATGATTTTCCTATATCTGGATTTAACCGTGTAATTACCATTTCTTTCCTCATCCCATATCAATTGGTCTTCTTGTATCTCTTCCAACAAAGGCACATCAAGGATCCGGGCAGCCAAGTCTCCTGAAAAAATCGATTTAATCTTTTGAATGTCCCATTGTTTTGTAGTTGGTAACATAATATCTTTAATGGTTAACTCATATGCACCTTGTAGTTGGGGAGCTTGCGCCCACCTTCCCTCCTCCCCTCTTAGCCATGGTGCATCCATAACTTTGATGCCACTACCATCTCCAATCTTCCACCTACACCCAAGCATTAATATTTGTCGCGATTTCCAAATACTCCGCCACACGAAACTTGGATTATTTCCAAGGTTGGCATTAACAAAGGAAGTGTTAGGAAAGTACCTAGCCTTGAATATTCTAGCAACCAAAGATGACGGTTGATGTAGGAAGTTCCAACCTTGTTTAGCCACCATTGCTATATTAAACATTCGAAAATCCCGAAAGCCTAGACCTCCTTCTTCCTTCGGACATGATAGTTTATCCCATGCAAGCCACCGGATACCTTTGTTATTATTGCCACCACCCCACCAAAAAGCGTTAATCAACCTTTCAATTTCATTAATTAAAGAGTCCGGTAGTAGGAATATGCTCATGACATAAGCCGGAATTGCTTGTAAAATAGATTTAATCATAATTTCCTTACCGGCTTTTGAGAGAGGGCGACTTCTCCAAGAATTAATTTTCCGCCAGATTCGATCCTTAAGATATGCAAACGTGGCTTTCCTGCTTCTGCCTACCATAGATGGCAAGCCTAGATATTTGCCGGTACCCAATACATGTTTAACCCCCATGATGTTGGAAAGATCAACCTGTGCTGCATTACTAATATTGCGGCTAAAGAACACTTCTGACTTCGAAAGGTTAATTTCTTGCCCGGATGCATCCTCATAAATATAAATAAATTACTTAAAATATGAAAAACGATACTAAAATATAAGTCATTTTACGATAATATTTAATATTTATTTTTTATTTTATTTTTTATTATTTTTTATTATTTTATTACTCTCTTCTCTTTTATTTTTTCAATTCATTTTTTTCATACTATTAATGAAAGACTATTTTGTAAACTAATTTATAATTTTTCTTTTCTATACAAAAATGATTATATTTCATTATTTGTGTAATATGGTCAAAACGACAGAGGTAATATTGTTTAATCGATCAAGTTTTTATTTAATTCAATCACAAATTTAATTTAATTCAGAGTCAGAGTCAGTTTAGACATTAAGTGTTTTCAACTCCCTTTACAACGCAGTTGCGGGGAATAGAATTGGTATGTCAACATTGAATAAAGATGTGGTGCAACTTTATTTTTAGTTTAATAAAGATATGGTACTCCCTCCGATCATTATTATAAGCAAAAAAAATATTTTAAATTTTGGTCTTTATTATAAGCATAAATTAACTACTTTTTTTTTATTAAAAAACAGTTAACTACTTTTAAAATAATTAATACTACTATTTTAAATATACTCTTATTTAATCCAACTATTTTTTAGATGATTATATTATTCCACTTTTATGTTTTAATACTTGTGATTTAAAAGGACAATTCAACAAAGTTAATTAATGTCTTACATCAAATCAAGAAATTAACTACATTTAATTAAATTTCTTAGGCTTAATTATCCTTTTGGTCCATTAAATATTTTCAAAGTTTCACTTTGGTCCATTAACTATTTTTCGCTTTATTTAGGTCCATTAACTTTCCTCCGTTAACCAAAGTGGTCCAAGCCGTTAGAAAAAATCCAAAAACGTTAGTTCTTGCAAACGTGGCAGTGGAGGACTAAAATCTATCATGTGACATGGCATAATTTTTGTTTGGTAGAGAAAGGAAGAGAATGAAGAGAAAGGAAAAATTCCCAAATTGAATTTAGGGTTGAAAACTTCATGAAAAGCCATCAATCTACCTCTAATCTTGTCTTCTCTTCTCCAATCAATCTTACTTTTCTCTTTTCCATCAATTGTACTATCCTCCTATCTAATTTTTTCACTTCACCATGTCCAGCTCTTCATCAATCTACCTCTAATCTTTGAATTTGGTGTTAAAGGAAGATAATTGGGTAATGAAGACAAATATGGTCAATAGTAGGAAATTGTTGAAGATTGCAATTGTTTTTGGCATTTTTTGTTTTGTGTGTAACATTGTCTTCATGACAATGTTTTTGTCATTTGGAAAAATTAATTAATGTAGCCATTAATGTATTAAGAATTTGTAGTTGATGATTTTTGTAATGTGTTGTGTTTGTTAGAGAATCAATTGTAATGTGTTGGATTTTATGGAATGAGATTTGACTTGTTTGGTGAATTTAGCATATTGTAATTTGTTGTGTTATGTATAAAATTGGCCTTTAAAATTTGACATGTAAATTTGGACTTGAGTCATGACTCAAGTCACAATTGAGCATGTATGAGAATAATGAATGATGTTACAATTGAGCATAATGTCTATGAATTTTATAAAAATTTGAGCATGAAGTGTGTGCAATTTGAATACAACCATTTGATCTAATTGATCAAATTCATCACCTGTATAATGTTATATTTGGTATCAAACCATAAACAATTGTCGGACAAGCAATACTTAAATATTAGTTATAACTTCATTAAGAAAATTGTATCAAACCATTTAACAAAATTACAAGTTATACTTGTTACACAAAATGCCATAAGCTCCTATTATGAGCATAATTCATTACTGTCATAAGCTTACTATCTTAAGCTCCTATAACGAGCATAAGTTTCCTAATAATACTATAAGTTCAAAAGCATGAAATTACATAAATTACATCAGTACCAAATAAATTATGAAATTACATAAGTTCAAAAGACAAAATAATTGGTACTCAAAAAGACATAATAATTGTACAACTCATTTTTTCCTTTTAATCTGCAACTTCTGTCTTTTGTTGTTATCCTTTGCAATATGAGGTGGTGCAGGTTGAGATGCAGTTGCCTTTTGCTTTAAAACCTTCTTCTTTGATGCAGTGGCTGACTGAGAACTTGATGATGGTTGAGTAGCAGTAGGTGGCTGAGAAGCTTGGGGTTGAGTCGCAGTAGATGGCTGAGAAGTTGGTGGCTGCGAAACTTGG